>NW_017565171.1:612750-625910 GCF_001854935.1 Bemisia tabaci
AAAATGGCGGAAATCGTGTTTCGTGAGCCCTTTAATTTTGGTGTTATTTCACTACATTGTGATCATTAAACAGCGTTTTTCATGGTTTCCGCCACTTAATTTCGATTTTACTTACCTTACTTTACCTCCCTGTGAAGTTGCCATCAATTTTCCGGTAGGAGTTCGTGGGGCCCGTAATGTGCATTTTTACCCACACATTGTAGCGGTACTTGAACGGGCGACTTAGGGTCTTTACACCTCCCCCTTCACACAAATTTTTTCATTGGAGCATACACAAAAATGAAGAAATAAGATATATTTTAGGTCATATTCCGATCAGAATCTGAGTGGGGCACTAAGTGACCTCCTTGTAAGCGTACCCTGCTACTTCCTACATTCATCAAAGTTCACTTCCTCAGAGAGCCAAGTGTAAAAAGTCTGTCAGCGCTTGAGTTTGCTTAAGCCTTAGCCATAAAGGACAGATTCATTACCTACGCAAATGCAGCCTAACACTTATCTTTTAGTCCTATTCACATTCCCACCATTTTTATACTGTGGCTGCCACTATTCTCTGACAATCAGTTTTGATAAAAATCAGCCAGAGTATTTCATGTGTATGATTTGATCTTTTTTGAGGCGAACCTATGAGCGATTAGTGTTTGCCTTATTTGCCGTAAATATTTCACCTTCAGTAGCGGGAAAATACGAACTTGGAACCCGCCACTTGGTCAATAGACAGCCAGATAATATGTGGACTTAACCATTGGTTGCATTCTATGGCGACGAAAATTAGCAATAATTAGGATGGATGAGACTTCGAACACCCATCCACTTGCGACAGTAGCATGGCTGAGCAAATGACCGCTGAACTACGGAATATGAATTAGTTTCCTGGCATACATTAGTATACGGTATCCCACACCTCCCAAACGTCACCCGTGCCTTTTTCAAGCATGCTACATGCAGGTAGATATCATAGAATAATAGCTATTATTCTATGTAAATAATCCAGAGAAATATTCCATTCCATATTCACCGATTTTGGAGGTTAGATAATTTGGATCTGCCGAGAATACGACGCCGGGTATGGAGGATTTCAAAAAGAAATTTCTACTTACAGTTGGAGATAATGTAGAGTCTCAGGCTTCAAATAAACTTCTGAGTTCCTCGTTTATGTGTGCTTGATGAAGAAAAGGCAAATAATGCTTCACTTCAAAAGTCTAGAATTAGTGAATGCAAAGCAAAGCAAAAAATTAATTACAATTACAAACAAACTTCAACTTCATAGTAATCGTGACGTAGAAATGTACACGGGCTTATCAGCCAATGAGAGTGAAGCCAGGGACCAGTTCTATAGGACCCTGGACTCCCGTAAGAGTCAATGTAAAAATTCGTGAGCAGGTACTAGTGCTGCTATCGCGCGTAGGATCCTCGCAACTCACTGCTGTTATCAGTTGTTGGACTTCATTAAAATCCGTAGGATCGCGTATAACTGCGAAAAATCGAATTTTTCATCGTATTACTACATGCGGCGGGCCCTTCCTTGTCGAAAGGGGTCGAAAAACGCCAAAAATATACTTATTTTTTAAGAATTCAGCCGCCTTATGTGTTATTTTTCAATCTCCGGCGTAACCTCACTTTTGGAGCGGGCGATGGATGAGTCGAGGTTCGGGGGGAAGGATCCTCTGAGTTGACTAGGATCCTACGCGAGAATGCGCTGCAATCACCCGCTCACAACAGAACGGCGTCCTATAGAACTCGTCCCTGGTGAAGCATAGAATTTGCAAATCTAACCTCAATCTTAAATTGTCAAACAAATTCACGTGTTCTTTTTTTTTTCAAACGCAGTGTTTTCAATCTTGTCTATTTTATAATCATTTGACTACATATTCCGAAGTAGGCAATAGACTATCTCGTCCGCGGAAAGTTATAATTACACTTGCAAGTAATGTCACACAGTGCAGTGACTGTCCCTCAAGATAATGATAAGTTGTGAGGTTCTCCGACAATGACTCCGTTTTCAGAACACTTCTCTTCATTGTTGACAGATGAGCTGTACAGAGTTGTTTCTGCATGTCCTCAATCTTTGACAGGGAAAAAGTTGAACTTCCCAACAATTGGGAGTCTGATTGCGCAGCTACCAGAGTTATCTAACTCTACAGAGACTTCGCAGAGCAAACTCATCGAAGATGGCGATGAAAGAAGTTCTGTCCCTGCAGTGATTCCACAGCCGATCGAAGAAGTGGATTGGGAGCAATTGGATGTGAAGATACCGTCAAAAAACATTGTAGAAGCCTGTAGCAAACATGTCAATAGCTTACTGAGATCCCTCACTCCCTTGCAAAAGGATATACTATCTATCATTTATAAGTATCATGATTTCTATTTTACGGAAAGGAACACTCATAATAGTAAGGAAATAGTTTTTATCTATTGTTTGCATGCCATAAATCACATAATCAAAGCCCGTTCTGAAATTATTCAACATAATGTAGCTATTAAAGATAAGAAAAGTTCCTCAGACAATTTTAGAGATCAAGGTTTGGTTCGCCCCAAGGTCCTCATATTAGTACCATTCAGGCGCTCTGCGCTCAACATCGTGGAAGTCATATCCTCGATTTTGCTGTCAGATGAGAAAGCGAATATCGCCAATAAGAAACGATTCTATGATGAATTTACCGGTGATACCCTTATTCTTCCAAAAAAAAATCCGAAGCCTGCTGACTACGAAGAAATGTTTTCCGGCAATATTGACGATACATTCAGAATTGGTCTTGCAGTTACGAAAAAAAGTTTGAAATTATACACTGATTTTTACTCTTCTGATATAATCATTGCTAGCCCACTAGGACTCAGAATGTTGATTGGAGCTGAAGGTGATAAAGAGCGAGACTATGACTTTTTGGCATCCATTGAACTATTGATTCTAGACCAAACCGAAATTTTTCTCATGCAAAATTGGGATCACTTACTTCATGTTTTCAATCATCTCCATCTGCAGCCTGTAGAGTCACACGGCACAGATTTTTCTAGGGTAAGAACTTGGGCATTAAATGGGTGGGCAAAATATTATAGACAAACTCTCATTTTTTCTTCATTACATTCATCAGAAATCGCAGGCTTGATATCCAAGTACTGTTTTAATTATGCTGGAAGATTAACGTCAGTGAATATAATAACATCAGGGTCAATTTGTCAAGTGATAGTTGAGTACCCTCAGGTTTTTCACAAAATTGTAGGTAAAAATGCTACTGAGATTATTGATGCCAGATTTGAGTTTTTTACCAAAAAAATTCTCCCGAATTATCAAGACACTTTGATGAAAAATACTTTAATTTATGTTCCATCTTACTTTGATTTTGTAAGGATCCGAAACTATTTTAAGAGAGAAGATGTTAATTTTGTTCAAATATCTGAGTACACAAAAGATAGAAAGCTAGCTAGAGCGAGAGACTTGTTTTATCACTCAGAGAATCACTTTTTATTATATAGTGAAAGGTTTCACTTTTTCCGACGAATACGCCTTCGCGGAATACGACACATTATATTCTACCAACCACCAACGTTTGCAAACTTTTACAGTGAACTACTCAATTTCATGCAAGATGCTTATCAAAATCTCGAAAGTGGAGACAAAGGCAATATGACTGTTACTGTATTGTATAGTAAGTACGATGCTCCTCAGTTGGCATCAATTGTTGGGTCAACAAGAGCCTCAAAAATGATAGTTTCTGACAAAAATGTGCATATGTTTGTATCTGGAAGTTGATAGAATATAGAGTTTTATTTTTCAATCACTGTCTTACTTAACTTTTTAGTCCTAGCAAAAACATATTGATTTTTTTTTCATGGACATGACTGTTCCTTTTCAATCGGAAAGATAACAGTTTTAAATTGAAGGATCCTGCATGGAAAACTAAGGGATTCAGTTCAGGCTAAATTTTAATATTATTTGAAAAGTTGTTCTTTACAACTTCCTGAACATGATTAGCTTTAAAAATTTATCTTCCTATAAACCAGTTTTGAGGAGAGCCGAGCTGAAATAACAATCTTTCAGCATTCTAAAATGCATCAGCAAGCAGAAATGTTGGTGATTAAGAAAAGTTTCTATCTCTTCACTACCGGCCTGATGGGAACATGATACGGATGCCATGCATGTTTGTTGTCAACTGTCTCAGAGCTGAAGACACTTCATATATGGCGTAGGAGCAATTAAGTTAAGTGTAATGCTGCACTTTATCTCTCATTAGCCTTGCTTTTCTCAAAATTGACCCATGAGAAGTTTGATTTGAAAGGTTTGGGCTCAGGATATCCCACAAAACAATTAATCCAAGTAATAGGTAGGGAATTTTAGCCAACGCAGATCCTTTGGTTTTCCATGCAGGGTACTCTTTTGTTATCCTTCTTTAAAAACCCTTCCTACGACTCATGCATGGATCCATTTTGTCTGTAAATAATTTGTACTGGTTGTACATTTCAATCATCACTAGCACGTCTGGGCTTTATTTTAAAGAAGTACCCCAGGTGGAAGGATAAGTTTGTGTCGGGGACAGGGTGGTCCATTCGGGGTGATATTGGAATTTGACAGGAGACCCTCCCCAATCCATCCTCAATGCAACAATGTGATCCATGCAAAATTTTAGCAATATCGAAGCATTTATTTTATGATTTGCTCAACAGCCTCAAATTTTTTACTTAGTAAAAACTACATTGCCATAGTAAATGCGGAGAAAACAAGCCTTGCATTTTAACGGCTTTAAGTATCTATGTGGTAAAATATTCCAATTTTTTTTGAAGTAACATCTCTGGAAGTCATTGAAACAGAAAAATTTCAATCACCATTAAATGGACTGACATAGTCATAGTGGTCAGTATGGCTTAAAACACGCTTATTAGATCCTGTGTAGTCAGGGGTGAGCCTTCCTCTCCCATTTCACCGATGCAAAGTGAGATCTATCATGTCCCTAAAACCTCTGTAGGTGAAAACAAATTAAAGACTTCACCACATGGAAACATTGTACATCCATTTAATGCGATGCAAAGCAAAGCTTCTATACCTCGCATTTATTCCTATGTAATTTTAATTGCAAACTTTGAGGCTGTTGAACAATCTTTGAAAATGCTCCAATCTGATAAGATTTTTCCCAGAATTTTTTTTTATGGACTGCACCGATTTGGGGTGGGTATGGTAGTCCAATTAAAATTTCTAAATATTTATCAAACCCATTCTGAAATGGACTAGCCAAAGATGACAACTTGTTATCATAGGAGCTTAACTCAAAGAGATAAAAGCTTGACTGCTGTTAAAAGCAATATTTTATTTCAAAATTATCTTACTATAAAAGTGATTTCGATTATTTTACCATGTTCTTATTGAATGGTATAAACTAAACGAGACTTTACAGGGGCAAAACTTATTGATAATGTGGTTTTGACCTTAATACAGGAATAAAATTAACTCCACTATGTTGATTGAATTACACTATTTACAGATTAACACAGCAAATTAAGTTCTGCAAAAGGAAGGATTTTAGAAGAAAGCTAGTCCCTAAGATTAGAACAGCATCTAAGAACAATCTCTTATTTATATTTCAGCTCATTAGGATACTAATTTAGTGTATTTTTAAATATCAACACTGTTCCTATTGTGCCGTTCTTTCTGAGAAAATGTTTTCCCAAGGGAACAGAGCATTGTCCCCCTTTCAAATTGTGAAATTTCAAAGGAGAACATATTCTGCAGGTGCGTCTTGAGAGAGAATAATAAAAAGGAACAAAAATAAAAGAAAGCTGAACCCTTAAGAGCCAGATAAATGACATTAAATTTAGAGAAAATGTATGAAAGTTTCAATTAAAAAAAATAATACTAATAAAACAGACTCATTCAAAGGAAAGGCTAAAGTTTATAAAATTTTCTTGGTTTAACCAAATATATTGATGGTGAAACTAACAGACCTCGTATCTCGTTTGCGGTGTTTAAAAATCTTCGCTGTCATTTTATTTTTATGAACGAGTACAAACCAAGATCATCCCTTGAAGTTTTCACAGATCATCATCACATTGATCAGAAAAACCACGGAAGTTTTCAAGAATTGACGTTGAGTAGTTTTCCATCTAAAAAATAAAGCAAACAGGAAGTCTACAACATCGCAAACTGAGATACGTGGTCTGGTAGTTTCACCATCAACATGCAATCCATTCCATACTTTCTGCATTTTTGCCCTCCCTCAGTCACTGGAAACATTCGTTTGTATAAATAGCTTGAGTTCAAGTGGGTCAACGACTAAAATTTGGGTTACGATCTTCCTTAACTTCTAGTTATATTTTCCCTCTTTTTTGGCGAACATTGTCAGTTTCTCTGTCCATCTTTGGAGAATGTGCAGCTGACTAATTTTAACTTCGGCTTCATAATTAACTTCTTTTTGAATCCTTGCATTCCTGTTGAAAAGACCTCAATGAGGCTCACATTGCTACTTCTCTGATTATCAAACAAACGAACGAACAAAAAAGAAAAACAGGATTTGCTGGAGACTCTAGAATCTTTTACATTACTTCAGTGAAATTTGCCGTTGGATATGAGCTAAAGCCATCATCTAGCTGATCTTTGGCCAGCCGGAGTGGACCCACTCTTGTCAGATTAAAGTTCATATTTTTAATTTCCAGACAGCCTTCCATGCTGTGAGGATTGTTAAAGGTTTGTCTCAAAAAATCGTTTTGACTAGTCAAATACTAATCAGCGGGCCGATTATTGAAACTGATAGACAAAGCTATAGACAAAGACGACAGAAGGGATTTGGAGGGATCCTATTGGTGGAAGCAGGTGGTGGCAATGGACATAGGAGGTAGGTAATGGACTAGCTAACGGCAACCCACGAGAAACCTGACAGTTAGTCCATCATTTTCTCCCTTAGTCTATGAGAACCACACATTTCAACCAGTAGGATCGCTCCATACCCCCTATGTCTTCTTTGTCTATAGCTTTGTCTATAAATTTCAATAATCGGCCCGCTGTTACTCTCCTCTTGACAGCATCACCCTGTGAAACTCAGAATTTAGAATCAGAGACATTAGCAATGTGACATGAAGAGGCACTGATGACTTACGCACAGTAGGTTGCAATTTTGGCTTAAATTCACTGGTGAATGTCTTAAGAAAGGAACATGAAATATTGGAGTACTTAATAAAACTTTCCATCAGGATGGAAATACATGTAAGGTTCATCAAAAACTAAAGATAATAGTCTCTTCAGACAGTGTCCAACTTTCATGCTCAACTAATTTCAGAGGATATTAAGAAAACCAGAATCAGAAACAGATTTCACTGGCTGTCCTAGTTCCATGCTGCAGCCAAGTTTTGTGGATTGTGTGCCATCAGAAAAAGAAAAATACATTGGATTCTTTCAGAGATACTGGCCTGCCAGCAACATGAGGACACCTTCTGAGACCTCCTCAGATAGGAATGCCCTGAATGAGACATTCATTTCAACTTAACGGAAAATTAATAAAAACCAGTCACAATGAAATCAGTTAAGAATTCTGCCTGTTGACTCTTTGAATCCGACTAGCTTGTGCCCCTGTAAAACAGGAAATCGATGATTACCTGAAAAAAAAGAAACAAAATTCATTAACGAAATATATTTAGCATGTGCCTCCACATTTTTTATTTTCGATGAAAAGCTACGAGTTGTGGGCGGCTTAATATTGAATAAGAAATACTAAGTGCTCAACTCCAGTGAAACAAATGAAGAGACCGTTTACCACATAATCAAAAGAAGAGATGCTCCCATTTTGAAAGGATCTACTTAAAATCTCAATGGAGATACACATCTAAAAGGCATAGTATCAACTTATTACTTGCATTTAAAATTAGTATTAATTCAGTTTTCATCTCCATCTATTTCTTTATACACACTACACACCGCACTCTAAGTCTTTTCTCGTGTTTCATAACTCCTTGTATAGGGTTCGCGCTTGTGAGCTGGAAAAATAAATACAATGATTTTTTCAAACTTTTACAGCTAGATACCCCAAAAAGGGTGCTTAGAATCTTCAGGTGTCCAGAAAGACTTTTCTTTGGGACAATAACAAAAGCAAGAACATACATAGGTATTTAAGTTTCATCGATTCTAGTAGCGTTTTTCAAACAAATTTTATGAAATACAATTCAACAATTTATAAAATTTTTCACTTGACAAGAATAATTTGCTTGAAACTTACCAATGGCGGGGTCTTTTGCCAGCATTGGGCCCTGGTGGTCGAGGCCCTCCACTTGAGGGATCGTAAGGACGATATTGGAACCCAGAAGATTGGTTATGATTCCGTCCTTGGGTATGATGATCACTTGAACCAGGGTAGTGACTGGAGGTGGACCGCTGATTTTGATTAAAACTAGTATTATTTCCATAATTTCCGCGGTAATCGTTTGATGGCCCACCAAATCCTCTTTGATGACTGTTGCCAGAGAATGACCTACCATAATTTGAGTTGGGTCTATGATCGGAAGAGCTACTGCTTTGAGCTCCTTGAGGAGTCGTGTAGTAGTTTTGATGCCCTCTATAGCTTGAACTGTTATTACCTCTTCCATAATTTGGTCTTTGTTCATAGTTTCTTGAATTACCATCATTCCAATTGGAATAGGGTCGCTTGCGCTGGTAATTACCACTTCCATGTGCAGCTGCCGGGGGAGGGACCGCACTGTATTGACCAGATGGCCTTGGCCCGTGGAAGTTCATCATTCTGTGACCTCCGCTGCCCAGATAGGCTTGTTGTCTGGCTGGTGCCATGCCTATCTGTGGTTTCCAATTCATTGATCGATCAAAATTCTCTGGCTTCAGCACCTTTGGAGGATCTTCAGCACCGGTTAACTTGCGGGCAGGGAAGATAAAGCTATCTGGGTACTTAGGGTCTCGGTATCTTGCACAAAAAACTGAATTTCTTCGGACAACAGCTAATCCAGCGACAGGAGATATCAGGGAGGCTCCTTGTTTTACATTAATGTCACATAGTAGGACTTTGCCTCTCATCCCTTCATTTAAAACATCTGATTCAGTGTTGAAATTTGAGCTTTTTTCATACAATCCTTTGATATAACTGTGCGCTGCATTAGCCTCTCCTACATACAGACGATCATCACCTCTAACATTTCTCATTTTCTCTTCAACGGTTAAGGAATCATAATAGGGTTCAAGCGCTTTATGCAGTCGACCTTCATCAACAAAAGGTAGAAGAGCAACTCCTTGCCATGCAAACTTTTTGCCATTGAGATCTATTTTGAAATCAATGGGATAGAAGTCAATTATTGGTGAGTCAGGATCACTCATTAATTTTGCCCATGGGGAAGGCACATGTGAACTACTAGCGGCAGGAAAAACACCCATGAGTTGCTCTAAAGGTTTGAATGGTTTTGTATCTTTCGGAAAATTGATGTCTACTGATCTGATATCGACAAAGTCCGATGCAAAAGGTGCATAGTGGTAAGGAAAATACCAACCCCATGAGGCGCAACCTTGATAGTAGTACTTTAAAACCCAACAAAGTCCTTTCACATATTCTGCTGCAACATTCCTGCGGAACGCATCATTCTTGGAGTCAACGTCGAATTTCGATTCATAGTATCTGTCTTTGAAACCTTCTTCCCAAAGTTTAACTTCATCCGGGGGTTCTTCTTCATCTGACACTTCTACCATTTCAAAGTGATTGACTTTTTCATAACTTAAACTCCTCATTTCTTGCATCTTCTTTCTTCTTTTTGTCATCTTATTTCGCTCTCGAAATCGGAGTTCTGTTTGTTGACGATTTTTAAAAATCTCATCTTCAACATAACCAAGATCAGTTAGGATAAGTTGAACCCTATCTAAATTGACAGCACCACTATCTGTTACAAAGCCACCAGTTTTATACACAGCTTTCTTGTATAAATTAACTAATCTGTCTATTGCTCCTTCTCTGATCTCTAAGGATGGGAGATGAGGTAGGAAATCATTACCTACAAAGAAACACATGAACACCCAGTCATCAACAGCTCGCTCAAAATCATAGGGAAACGGCAGACCAGGCATTTCAAGCTCTTTCTGAAGATATTCCTTCAAGATGTTAAGACGGACAAAAATAAATTGCGTCTCTGATCCTAGCTGAATTTTGTTTTCTTCAATAGCTGACTCATTGGGAAGACCTTGACATTCTTTCATTTCATGACCTACTTGACCACAAATTTCACATGGTCTAGGCTTGTTTGGGAGAAACTCTTCCCTAATGATAGTGAAGTAAGGTTCATGAGTGGCTAAACCAAGCATAATGAGATCGGCGTCTGCTCCACATAGACAATGCTGAGTATTAGGATCATGATCCGGTTGTGCTCTCTGTCTGCGGATGTAATCCATTATTTTATGTTCTCCTTCCCCTGGTACATTTGCATCTGACAAAATGACTTTGATCTTTTTCCAACCTGGGTCTGAATTCAAGCGAGAATGAATATAATAATGAAGGCAATTTGACAAGCGAGCCATGAAAGGTGTACCAGGAGTAATACAGTTGCTATCAAAATGTTCACCTTTTTCTTTCTCGGGTGGTAAAAATACCCCCTTTAATGCTAATTCTGATCTGATCTTGGCAATTTCTTGTATTTTTTCAGCAGTTTCTTTGGATGCTCGGAATCTCCGAGATCTTTGTTGGTTCATTTTTGCTCGAGGTGCAACACCGTCAATGGCCATGTATAATAGTTTTCGGGGACGAACAATGGAAAAGAGGCGATCGATGCATTCGAAAATGGCAACCATCATTTCATCTTCGTTTTTTGGTGCTGGTTTATCTTCAGGATGAGTGCAAGGATGGATGATTCCATTCATGTCAAGATACAGGTTGTCGAATTCAATATCGTTTGGATTGGGTTCAGAGCTATCAACTGGTTTCCCATCTTCCCCTTTTTGCTCCACACAATGCACAATGACAGATGGATACTTCCTGCTAAGCCAGCGAAAGAATGCTGGAACTCCCATGGTGCAATCTGAAAATCAAGGAAAAGAGCTTGCAACATCATTCAAAGTTGTAACTATATTGAAGACCTGCTTGAAGAAAGTTTTAAAAGTTATATATACTTACTAGAACCATTATCTGTACCTACTACAGTTGTGACTTTCAAAAACTGAGAGCTGATTCCCAGACTGATGAACAAGTAACAAACTGATTAGCCGCGGCAG
This sequence comes from Bemisia tabaci, assembly GCF_001854935.1. Lineage (NCBI taxonomy): Eukaryota > Metazoa > Arthropoda > Insecta > Hemiptera > Aleyrodidae > Bemisia > Bemisia tabaci. The sequence continues at coordinate 623,921 of NW_017565171.1, forward strand.
ATACTTTCACCATACGTTTTCTCTTATTCAATGGTTAGTATAGTAATCCGAGAGACAGAAATGTGTTTGTGTATTGTATGAGCTAGTAATTCATTCGTAGTACATAATCAGCTGATAAGTAATAAATTTAATTGAGAAGTAGCACATTTCACTACTCTCTTACACAAGCATAAAGAACAGAAATCAGTGCATGTTATAATTTTCTTGAGGACTGAGATAAATATATAGAGTACATAGAGTTGTAATGAAGTGGGAGAGTTGGCGCCACTTTGAAGCACTTTCCAGGTCCCAAATTCTGTGTGACTTCTGCGAGACGCCGGGTCATTTTTTTCAATACATGATCAATTTTTTTCGATACATGGGTACCTGGCCATCCAATGTAAACAAAAAGGATAGGAATTACCGCGTACTCCACACCGCCATTTTAGATCGAACATGTATCGAAAAAGTGACCAAAGCTTGGCGCACACCGGGCTCAGAACTCGTCAAGCAGAACATGACGCCAGCTCTCCCATTTACATTATGACTTAATGTACGGATAAATTTTGTTTTAATACAGGAGAACTAGCCAAAATGTTTTCTTGCACATGGGTGATCGATCGCAAATGTACATGACCCGATACTGGAAATGGTGCACTTACACGGCTTCGTTATGATGGCGGTTACATGCGCACTCTGCAGAGTGGAAAATACCATTATTTTTTATCTGTTATGATAAACTATGGCAGAAACTTTAACTCAAAATTGATTTAAATTGATATGTGCGAAGAGTACTCTTAGTTTTTGTTTTTTTTAAAGATGAGTGCCCTTTTGTTTCTGTCTGTGCAGATTGTAGGGTAGAATTTGATTAACCTAACCTAATATAATTGTACAGTTATCGTGATCTTGAAGACGATGACAAAATCTAAAAACAAAACCGAAAAACCGTCATTCGCTTCCAAAATTTCTGCCATCGTTTAACTTGACAGCAGAGGGAAATAATGATGCGTTTTCTGCTCTACAGAGTTCATAGGTTACCGCAATGATAACGAAGCCGCTTTACTGCACTGCCGTGGCAGCGTAGTGAAGCGGCTTTAAACAAAATCGCATCAGTGCACTACAGCCCAGAGAATTGCTAAGTCGCATTCTGAAATACGCTTCCTTCTTCTATAGCCATCATTACGACAGATTCTGCAGCTAATTGAACATTTGTTTGGAAACCTAGCCAATGGTGTTGAACATCTTGGCAGTACATTCTAGAGGCTACGTCGGTTAAAGATGCTATGCTTTGGAACTAAAACGCTACAATAGTAATGACACAACGCAACGTTAAAAGTTAGGACTGGGCCGTCAGTTGATCAAAATAGGGGACTTACCGTGTCAATAAAATGGAGCAGAATTTTTAAGGAGCAACTCTGAGGCTGAGATTTTTGACTGGCAAAACTGAGGTTTGTTACTGAGTTAAGGCCGAGACAGTTGTTACATTGTTATGATGCATGAGGTTAGAACGGAATTGGTAGAACGGAGCTGGGCATGGCTGGGCTGCATGCTGCTTCCCGAATTCAATCTGCTGTAGTAGCTGTAGAGACCGCAGTGTGGACCGGTTGGTTAATATAATTCTGTAGAAAAGAAAATAGAGAAAAACACTAAAGACACGTGGATCGTGGATGAATCAGGCACAATTCACGAGAGTCCTGATTTCGGTCATACTGATAACCTGAAAACAAGCTTGATAAAGATAAGATATATAAGGGGTTTTCTTTTTTTGATCGGTGGTACCGCCGATCACCAAACTGTGTTCGTTAATTGATCCGTCGGTGCTGACGTCACGACCGGTGGAAGTACGACCGGTGGATTTGGTACCACCGATCAGTGATCGGAGTGATCGGTCATTTCTCCGATCACAGCTCCACCGGTGGACAACCTAACCTTACTTCAGCCAGATCTCAGGCCAAAAACAAGCAAACAAACGAGAAATCGTGAGTATTTCGCGCCTCCCGCCGTCGCTGAG
>NW_017565171.1:633753-705956 GCF_001854935.1 Bemisia tabaci
TATGCTTTGGCATATTTTGTATTCAAATGCTTTCAATATAACTAACCCTCTATTTTCGTAAAAAAGACTATTTTTTCTTCAAATATTCCAATTAATCCTGCTGTATTTTTAATACATTTTAAACAATATTGAAAGGTAAACTCAAATATTAAACGCATCTTTATTGCGACGTCTCAGAGTTTCTGCTCGTACATTTTTCTACTTTCTTTATTTATAAACGAACCACAGAAAAGATTTGAGAGAATTACTTCCACTGAATTTTAATTTCATTGTAAAAAAAACGAATGAAGTTTTCCTTGAAATTCTGCAAAATTATCGGCCGTAAAAAATATTAGAAGGAAATCTGCAACGTTGCAATAAGCGATTGTGCAATTTTCGAGTTTGGTCATCGGTATTCTACTTTGGGTCCAATCCACCGACTCCAAACTAGCAAGACATGCATATCAATTTGAGCGCATGCATATGCATGGGTGTAAATGGTTTTTTATGGAAGGGGGTGGGGGGAGCGAGGGGCGGGGGGGGGGTTGAAGGAAGAAAAAGGCCTTTTCCTACCCTCGATGCCCCCACAACTTCAAAAAACCAAGAGTACAGCATAATTATTGGATATTTGCTCCGTAATCAGAAATTTTCAGCCGATTCAGGGCTAAAAACCTTTAGATCGGTCTTATTTTCCGAGAGCTCGACAGAATATTTTCGTTTTGGTCTTAAAGTAATGTATTTACATCATACTTCAAGGTTCTGAAGAGAAATCATGAGTGCATCGACTTTTCATTTAACTTTGGTTCAAACGAACCGTGCTTGTTTTGTTATGAGAGTTGTTCAGCAGCGACGGTAGATATCGCAAGGATCACACTTTTGTGTCATGCCTCGGGTCATATCCATGACGGTGTTTTAATGCCGTCTTGGATTTTGCGGCATGTTAAGTTGGGTTCACTGCCGAGTGTGATCTACTGATGAGGTCTAAAAAGGCCCAAACCGGTATAGATCTCTCGACGTGACTCCAACTTAATATTCCAATGCAAACTGCCTGAGCTGAACACTCTCCCCCCTCAGTTTCGTACTGGTGCGCATTAGAGTTAAAAAAATTATTTTTGACTCTAACTTTAATTTTTGGAACTTCTTGGCTTTGTTTTCCCCGTGAAATGGTGTGGACCCAGCACCATTTCTCCACCTTGTTACATACAGTTCGGGCCACTTCTTAGTGTTTTTTCTTAAGTTAATTACTAATGCATGCCAAATTTTGTGCCATTTAATAAAATCCCAGGTTTTTGTGTTCGTGTAAACCTGGCATCATTTCTCAGCAATTTTCATTTTAAAAAAGAGGAAAATTAGAATAATAAAATGTCCACCAATTTGAATACCCTGAAGATTGGACTGTAGTTCCATCTGTACGCAGTATAGGCATGGGCCATTATTTTTGGTAATCTTGTGCTAATCCAGTAAAATCTTAAGAGTTTTCAGTGCCATATATGTGGCTTGTGCATGTTCAAAAACAATAGGCGCTATGATACAGTTTCAGTACCCAAATTCATTATATTTTCCTTGAGATTTTCTTGCTATTAGCACTTTGATGGCACATGGTGTGGCTTATTTTCATTTCAATCTTATCTTGTTCAAATAGGAGGATGGACAGGTGACACAGTAAACAACATTAACAATTATTTAAGAATGCGGCAAAATATTTCTAACATCAATGAGATGGACCGAGGATATCAGTTCAGAGACAGGTAACTACATATTTGTTCCTCTCTTAGCATGTATCTAATGAAATGCTCATTTTCAAGAAATTGTAAGGGACTTCCATTTTGCAATCCCAATAGGTGAGAGAGATAAGTTAATACTTGATGGTTATAGTTTTTGCTGGAGTTTAAAATGATGGAAACTAACTTTGTTGCCAGATTATCGCAATTCCCTGCTAGCTGATATATTTTACCACAGCTCTTTTGAACTATAAGCTAGCAAAGGTCAATTACTCAGTATCCTGTTAAGCCAGTTTTTTTTCTTATTCTCATCATCGATAAATGATAAAACGCGGATCCAAGCATCAAGTGATTGAAAGAGGCATCGAACGGTTTTTTTTTAAAACAAATTGAGATTCATGTGATTCTCAATAAAACTTCTTTTGAAGTAAAAGTTACAAAATAACCATAGTAGCACCTCAATATAACAACACATGTTTAAAACAGAAAACTGCTTTTATCGTTATTTTCAGTCCTGGTTTTTCACCCAGAAGAACAATGTAAACAATTCCTTCTCATATCAGAAATGTATGTGGAAAAACTGCTCGTAAAAAAAAAAAAAAATTTGGTCCCAAACTGAAAAAATTCCGAAACAAATCTGATTTTCCCAAAAAAATTCTGTGCCCAGTTTCGGAGCTTACACAATCTATTGTCAGATGGTTATTCCAAGAAATTAATGCAACGGAAGCACCATCTAGTCATCAGTAGTGGCATGGCGTGTTTGACGATACAGCGATTGATCTGTCATTTAAACCTATGGAAAAGGGTCAATAAATAGGGTGTTTGTAACGAAATCTTAATAATTAACTGCAAGCTAACTTCTTTCCAATGTTTTAAGCTCTAAAAACGTAGTTAGACTAAAATTTCTATTTACATACTATTTCAAACATACAAATTAAAGTCTATTGCAGGTCAAATGGACCAGTAAAGTTGAAGAATGAATGAGTACAAGCATCAACCTGGTTATTGAGCAAGTAATGTAGGAGTCATTTTATTTTATTTTTTATCATTATTTTTTAACAGATTTGGGAGTCTAGATAGGAGACGTACCAGTGGAGGAGGCTATCAACATGGTGACAACAACGAAAACTTTGAACACAGCCACTACAGTCAATCAAATCATGTCATCAACACTTTGGGTCCTTCAAGTCAGCCGTATCAACCAAATCCGCCTCAACTAAACTCTGTTCTTTTGCCAAACCAGACATACCCTGAAAATAGTTTGATGCGAACCCAATCTCTGGGTAGTGTAGAATTGACTAAGTGTGATCCTGACACTCGATCTCTCAAATCAAATTCGCATCACTCCTCACATGCTTTTGAATCTCTTAAACCTGATACTAGTAGTCGAAACTCGAGGTTATACTTTGATAACCGCAACTATTTAGAAGCGAATAAGTACCAAAGTGATACTACCTCTTTATCTTTGAAATTAGAACCTAATGAATTGTACAACATAGGCCACAGCAAAGTGTTTCTCGAGCCGGAGTTTGCAAAGACTGCAAGTTCCCATGAGAATTTAAAGTTGGAACACAACTCATATCCTGCAAGGGGACACCATCATGGTCACGGTCATCATAATGAGCATGGAAAGTATGATCTCAGAACAGTTGTTGAAGGAACAGCACTTAATTCTTACTCACAGTCCCATCATGATCTTCACTTTGACATTCATTCTCTTTCATTAGACCCAAAGGAGTCCAAGAAATTTGAATCGATGAAACCTGAGTTGCCAGCTCCACATCACGAACCCACGAATCATCGGACAGATTTACGACCATACCCGCCGCGCTTTCCAGAGCCGCCGAGACCGGCTAAATATTCCTCAAAACCAGAGCTGCGCCCCTCTCAGTATCGAGATCGTGAAGAGCGGCTGACCACGGAGGTTGTTCAAGCAATGTGTGCCGACTCATATCATCATGAAACTGTTGTCCCTGTTGAAACTGTCACTGAGTCAAATCCGACTAAATATGATGCCGAACCTACTGAATTTCCAGAAGTGGCAGTTCGCAAAATTCGAGATAAAGAGTGGTACGAAACATCACTTGATTCTAGGCAAGCTCCCGAGACGTCTCAAACTCCACCTCTGCCTCCTCAGTTCTCCTCACCACCGCCACCTCCTTTGCCTCCTCCTCCTCCTCGCTCGGTGACTCCGAATCTGAGTCATAACCACCCTGTAACCACTAATGCTACACAGCAAGCATCTTCACAACCTGTAGACTTTGACACGGTACGTACAATTTTTTACTTGGAAACTTCTCTTTGGCCTCAAATTACATTAGTTAGGGGTGCAGAAACCTCCCAATCACATGACTGACCTGTTCGTGTCCCGGTTGTGTGGAATTGCTTGAGCCCCATGAGAACAAGGAAAGGGGAATTTCCTTGAAATAAGATAAATTGGGGGAACCTTGTGCAAAATACAGCGTTTTAGTGGTAAAAAAGTCCAATTTTTTGGGTTCAAAGGGTTTTATTTATTTATTTATTAAGCAATGCCCAAGTACCCATGGGAAAAACCCAAAGTACAAGAAAAAGAAAATTTATCAGTACAACAAAATTACAAATTCATGCACCACCACATCACAAAAATTCAACAACAGTTTTTTCCTTGTATATGGAGGAAATGATCATTAACTTGGGTCAAAAATAGGGGAAGGTTGATTTTTTTTGGGTGAAGAGCAATCAATTTCGGGGGAAAACTTGGCACTCTCTGCATCCCTAACTCAGTTTAGTAGATTGACTTGAGATTCAGACACCAATAATGTTTTCCTGTGATAATAAAGCAACTAGATGCCCAAGTCTACATCCATGTACCTGTGTTGGTTTTTTTTTTTTTTTTTTTTTTTTTTTTTTTTTTTTTTTTTTTTTAAAAAAAAATACTTATTTGTAATAACTGAGATGGGAAATACATAGATTAAAAGGTACATGTGCTATTGGAAGAGGAAGATCACCCATGTGAGCAACAGGCTGAAGTCAGGAGCTTGCTAAAATCATGCAAAACTTGAATATTTTGCCAGTTGCCCACTTGTTACTTCTTCTGTAGATAGATCCGTTTTACCAAATACAATTCTCGCTCTCAAACTATTTACCCCAACGGATCTATCTGTAAAAATGTAGTATGGAAAACAGTGTAAACTGAAAAATACTACGTCCAAGTCTGTAGCATGTTCTTACATGTCACTATTTTCTCATCCTATTTTTATTGTCAAAATGTTAAGATGGCAAGTGTTGGATTTTAATCCAATTTGCTGTCCCTGTTTTCTTGAGCTCTTGTGTAATATTGCATGTTGGTTATTTCGTCAGGTTGTTCCGTTTGAATCACCTAAAAATCACACTGTTGTCCAAGCTGGAAAGTGGCAGCCGTACAGGGAAGTAACGAAACCTTTCGAAATGGCTGACTTCTACAAGTACAGTACAAAATTCCGTAACAAAAGTGCCATACCAAATTCCACGACTCCAGGAACAGAGCCAGCGCAGACTCAGAGCCATTCAAGCAGCTCGCAACTTAGCCCTCAGCATAAAGGAGTGTATAAGCCCTTGAAATCCATGACATGCCAGCTGTTGATAAACAACTCACCCAGGTAGTGCAAATTGCGTCCATTTCTGCTTCTAAATATGTACGATAATGCATACCACATATCGACGGTGAAACTCTGCAACCATGTATCTTGGTTTGCGCGGTCGCAGACTTCCTGTCATACTTTATTAGTGAACTAGCAGGAAACCCGTGCTACGCACAGGAAAACCCCACCATCAGCAATCACTGTGATTAGTGATCAGTTACTAATTGTCTTTCTGAATTATTATCTACTATTTCAAAATGGGCGAGACGCACTGGTTTGATTAAAAAGTAGAGATTAGTAGTCTGCTGCTATTTTGGTCCGTTCTGCAATAAGCTCACATGATAATTATAATAATAAAAAATACCCAATCAAAAGTTGGTTATTTTCACGAAGATTTGTTACTTTTGTCAGCTCAATGTTCAATTGAAGTTAGCTGGTGAGTTTCAGCCGCGAAAATTACGGGATTTAGCCAGCGGTTTCGTTTAATTCACAGCAATGGCGGGTTTGTCATCTACATCGCGGAGAAAACTTGATTTTTACAGGGATTTTGTGAAACAAATTAGAAATTACACGATAATCACCACGGTATCACGCCAAATACGTCGTGTTCTTAGTGAATTTTTAAGATCATTACAATTGCGCGTTATTCACATCAATATCGTGGCATACACGCGAATTTCTGACTCAATTAAGACTACGTAAATGTGCGCATAAAACTCATAAACATCTGTTACTTGAGATGGGCGAAAACGTATGATTTTCCTTCAATTTTGTATGATACCACATACCCACTCCGGAGTTCAAATAGTTGCTCGCTTCAATTCTGCTTCTTAAAAGTGACGAATTGGAAGAATCCAATCTAAATTTCACGGGAACTATGGGATGTAACCATCGGTTTCCCTATATAAGATTTAATGTTTTGAAATTTAAAAAAAAAAAAAAAAAAAAAAAAAAAAAAAAAAAAAAAAAANAAAAAAAAAAAAAAAAAAAAAAAAAAAAAAAAAAAAAAAAGAGCATTAGCGATGATTTAAAATTTTGCAAGTAAGACTCATGTGTTTCGGTTCCACGATCGGAGTCAAATATTGATGAAATGCGCGCGAAACCCCCACTTCTCCTCCGATTGAAGCGTTGCACACCGTCTTTATGTTCCATTTTTATTTATTTATTTTATTAATGAAGCCAAGCAACAGCTTCTCTCAAAATTTCCCGAGAATTTGCCTAAATCATTTCAAAAGAAGATAAAAGTATCAAAAAGTAACCCCAGGCGACGTGAAGACTAAATCACAACAATTTTTTTACTTTCGAACTTGAGCAGGTAAATTTTTTAAAAAAAAAAACAAAAACAAAAACAAAACGAAACGAAGCAAACGTGCGGAGCACATTTTTCACTGATCTTGCAAAAAAAAAAACGGAAGGAAACTCGAACCAATGCGCGAACCAATCGCGAACCAATGCCGCGGCCGTAGAATGAAGAGACTACGTCAGTCTCTTTATTCTATGCCGATGCATAGACAGATTTTCCAGATTTTCACATCCCTGAGAGAGTAGCCCGGCAACGGATGCACGAGTCGGAGCTCGCAACAATCATGGCGCGGCGTTTCCAACAGCGCGACGCCGAACTCGTTCCATCTTCCTTGCACTCGTTGGACGCTTAACCCCTTCCATCTTCCTCGCACCCGTTGCGCGTACCAGAAGAACACACGTAAAATTTATCAGCTGTCTTTCAGCGCGAAACGCGGAAATCACTCCATCTCGCTCGCACTCTCTCTCGCACCCGTTGTCCTTGGGGGAAAATCGACCCACGCGGACCGCGATATCCCGCGAACCGGCGGGCGGATCGCGAAATCCTCCCTTATCCGGCGCCTCGGGGTAGAGAGGGATCCCAGTGCGGAATCTCAGGGTCACACGGCCTCCCGTTCACGAGATCCGCTGATACGTGAGTCAGTCAGTCAGTGAGTGAGTCAATCAACGTGAAGTCTGCTTTATTAGTATAGATTTTTATTAAATGAAGAACTAATCAACGTCAATTTTTAAAAACGTCCCTAATTTTTATTTTCAACAGGAGGTAATTATGAAAAAACTTCAAAGAATTAAATTTATTTGATTTTTTTTAAAAAAAAATAAAATGTGAGTGGAGATTTATAGACACTGCAAACGAAATACCTAGTTTTGGAGTTTCGCAGTCAATATAGTGCAATTATGCATTTATGTATCATCATTTTTTCTTCATATTTCATTCCTTTTGTCTTTCCTATCATTCCTTTCTCACAAATAATTATGATTTAGTGGCCTCTTAATCTGTAATCACTTTTCTAAATTTCATGGAAGAGTAGTGGAAGATCTCGAATATTGTACATTAGAGTGTTCCCTGCCAAAATCGACCCATCGAATTTTCATTCGGCAAGTTTCAGTATGTCAAAGAAGCCTTTCCTCTAAATTTGGGTAAATTCATTAACTTGCAAGGGTGGCAACCTCCCTCTCATTATCTTTTAGTCTCACATTGAAAGAAAGACTCTGTAAGACCTGTAAATTTTTGGATGCAATAGGGTTTAAATTTTTTTTAGGAAACAAAATCACTAAATTTTTATCTGATACTCTCTCAGAAAGCCAATTTTCACGTATGGACCAAATTTCATGTCAATCCGACTTTTATTAAATGCCAACCTCTCTTTTGCTGTGAAAAGAATAGAAAGAGGAAATAATTTATCAGATTAGCCATGTCATTTTGAACGAAATTAACTTGCCATTAATAACCCTTTTTGTTAAGCCTTTGAACTGAAGTATCACCAACTTTCAGGTTAGGAGGGTAAATATACTCCTCTGACCCCCCAAAATTTTTGTGCTGGAAACCTCGTAAGTCCTAAAATTAATTGAGATAAAGCGCTGCTATTTTGAAAATATATACTGTAGAATCTCTTATTACCCTGTTGTATCTTTTGAAGTTATTCTTTAAATATTCCTAAATAAAGTTTCAGGTTGAACAAAGCATATTTTACACCTACCTCTCCCATCCAGCCCTTCTATCTCCTACTAATTCTCATTTGTGCATCCCGCATGCGTTTGTGCTGGTTGTTTTAACCATCGGAACTCGATTGAATGACAAATTTAACTCGTTCTCTTGATGTTTAGTGTGATTACATTGCTTTTCTCTGATTTGCAGGGGAAGCGACTTAAAGTTGGCTTCGGATGGAGACTCACCAGCAGCGCTCTCTAATTCCAGCCAAATCCAGTCTCCTCCATCCCTGGCAAACGCATTTTCAACAGAAATGCTTGCCTGGTACCAAGACCAAAGCAGTGCGCCTCAAACTCGTTCAGCAACTCTTGTATAATTCTTTATATGATTTTTTATTTTATATTCACTATTTTTCTAAAATGGACAAATAATCATGTTCAACTCTTGTTTTTGTATTTTTGTACAAATTCTATTTCACGGACTCAAATGATGCCACCGTACTGTTCTGTAAGTTACTCCTTTGTTCGCAGATGGGGCAATCTTAATTTAAGAATTTGACAGAAGACTGATGGTAAATGTGCTATCTGATGTCATAATTTGAAGTGTAAAGTCAGTATATATGTCTGTGTAATATTGTTTAACTTTATTGACAGCAGAAAAAAAAAAGTCAGTAAAAAAAAAATTGAGGAAGTTCGAAGTTTTGCCAAAAAAAGAAAGAAAGAAAAAAGAAGGGAAGTACAACAAAACCATAGATTAGAAAAACTGGCATGTACCATCAGAAGTTTTGGGTTTCTGCCCCCTCAGGGTGCCTTTAATGAGAGGGCGCCTCATTATGTTTCTCATACACTTTCAGTGTTCTCCTCTGACAGCCTTGACCCTGCCTCAATTACTTCAAATTTCCAATTTAATACCTCGCATTTATAGGTTGAAAGCAAAGAAAGAAGAAGCAGCCTCTTGTTGTGAAAAGTTTAATATGTTTTGCCTGTGCAAAAATGTGCCTTTTTTTCTCGATTCAGTTGAAAGTTGTTAAACATTAAGGTTATATTGTTCTCACTTGTATTACATGGAGGGTAAAAGTGCCTCAACAAATGCAATTTTTGCTATGATGAAACTATTTATTGAATTTTGTTAAGTCTACTCAAATTTTAAGTCTTTTAGTCTTTACATATGATAAATCAACTTTATATTCAGAGTATTTAAGTTTGTTTGAACAGTCTAAGATGACTTGTATTAGCGCAAAGAAACAATATGGATTTAAAAACGAATTAGCTTTAATTGATTAACGGACTTTTTTTTGCAGCATTTGTAATTTATTTTGCAATACAAAACCGAGTAACGACTGCAAAAAATGTACAAACAACCCATGATATCTTTCTTGTGTTTAAGTCATAGCAAAGGAAGTAAAGGATTGTGTATTTCATCCAATTGTCAGATGCCTCTTTAAAGTGTTGACATTTTAAATATATTTAGAGGTATAATGCCTTTTAAGAATTTTTTAGCATGTTCTTCAAGAGCTGCTAATTTGTGAGGATGTGTTTCTTCAGGCCACTCCTATGGTTTTTTCCCTCTTTTTTCCGCATATTACGACTCGGTCTGAGACATGCTTGAAATGGTCTTCCAGAAAGGACTGGAATTGAGCCTTGTTTCTTTTAGACGTTTGCTTTGTGCTTGCTGTGATGCAGTCGTATTGAATTTCAATAGTTGTACGCAATCCCTTTAAATGAGAGAAAGGATTGCTGACGTGCAGAATAAATGCAATGCAAAAGTTGAACTTTTTTTGATTTTTGCATCTAGCTGCAAGATTCTGCTTTGCATAAAAAACCAGGTATTAAATTAATTGAAAACCAGATTTTAAAGACTGTTCCTTGTAGCCTTTAAGAAATTGTGAGAATCTATTAAATTTTCTACTGCTAAAACTAAGGAATACAAAGTCATAATAAGTCACATGAGACGTTGTCAAAATTTTTGCAAATCTTAAATTTTCTACCAAGTGAATTACATTTTGCAATAAAGAACCACTATCTCTGTTTCTTCCATAAAAGCACTTTTCTGCATAGAAAAACCAATGGCACATATGTCTTTTCTAAATTATGAGCCAGAAATATTGGTTCCTTATTGCGAAATGTGGTCCAAGTGTTGTTGCGATCTCTCTTACACAATTTCTCACAGCTTTTTCCTTCCATTTTCAACTCTTAATTCAAATTTTCTTGCCCGATTTGGACGTCTCATGTAGTTTAAATCCTTCTCTTACTCAAATCTTCAATTGTACATATCAGTTTTTGTTTGAAAAAATTTAAATATTTAATGCACCTTATTTTTTACTTTGTGCTGTTTTCAAGCTTGGAGCTTTGTTAACCTTTTGTAAATCTAGTTTTTTTTGTAAATTATTTTCATTTTTTAATTTTTTATCTTTATTTTTTTTTGTTTGAAATTTTTAAGTACAAAGTAAAAACTTTTGTTGCACCTGTAAAGTTCGAATGTTCAGGCGTCCAGATTTTCTTTATTGAAAAGTTACTTTCTTAATATACCCCGTGATGATCATAGATTGAATCATTCCTGTTTTATTTATTTTTTTCTAATTTCAATGCCTAAAGATATTTTTTTGTAGTATATACTCCTCCAGTTTCTTTAAGACAAAAGAAATTAAAAGTGTAAACGTGTTTTAAGATATTGTTTCTAATTTAATAAAGTTTGCTGTTCAGAAGATCTTGTTTCACTATCTTGCCCAGAGGGCGTTTACTCAAACGAATTGCTATACCTACAGAGGATGAAATAAAAAGCTCCATAAAACCTTCATCTGACATTCATGCAAAATATGTTGATGTCTCCACACTCAACTCGTCAGTGAAAGACCAGTATTTATCATTCACAGTAAGTTTAGTCTCTACAAACTTTCGCTTTGCAAAAAATCAACGTTCATCTAAATGAAAATTGAGAACAAGTACCTATTCCATTTTGCATGTGACTTTTAAGTGGGGTTTCATTAAATTTTGTTCCTCCTCTAGAGTAAGGTACCAGGACCTTGTGAAGAAAAATTGAGCACATTACTTTACTGTCAAGAATAGTGGAATTACCATAGTGATCAATTTGATCCAAGCAGACTTCGATTTTTTGCCAGCAGCTAGTTTGAATTTACGAGCAAATCAAACGCTGACCTCTCATTCATGAGTTCAATTAAAAAAATTTTATTATGTCTTGACGCTACATAATAATATGTCGTATTGATGGGAAAACATGTCGTTAATTCAGAAGTTGTACCGTTGCCTGCGGTACAACTTCTGAATTAACGACCGATTATAAAAGCCAGGACAAGCTCAATATGTTCCGTAAAATGTATTATCGTTGGAAAAATCGGCAATTTATTGAAATTGAAATAGGTGGAAATAGGCGTGGTCATCCTAGACTTTCAGCGAGACCCTTCAAAAGCAAAGCCACGGGATCTAGATTCCAGAGATAGAGAAACCATTGGAAGCAGCCGAATGGGTACTTGACTTGGTAACTCTAGTACGTCACGAGCCAATCTTCCATTGATCTACAACCTGATTGGTCAACCTAGAATGGTACGGTGTATACGTCACAACATGAAGACCTCTCTTTCCCAAAATGCATTGCTGCAATATAAGTACTTTTTATTGGTCCGCCTGAGCCCAAATTTCTCCTTACGCTCTGGGGTGGGAGGTACTTACTTTATGTCCTTGAAGAGAGAATCGGGAGTGGAAGAGAATTAGGAATATTTGTAACACCGATGACGTTCCTCACTACGGCGAAATTTTAAAATTATTCTCAGTGTTTTTGAAGTTTTACTGTACTTATCCAAGTAATTAGTGCGTTCTTTATTTCGTTTGTTTCGCGACGTGCCGGAGTTCGCTTGCATTATACGGGACTTCTCTGCTGACGTCCCCAGTATTATCAAACCGCTTTCTGATCGTTCTACTTAGCACTGACTCAAGTCTCCTCACTGCACTTTTAGTGTTTATTTCGAGTTTTTTCGAATCTGAACATTGATAATTTCTTAATTTCCCTCATTCGCAACGGTAGACGGATCGCATCGCCCGTCATGAATTTTTGTTACATTGAATTTAGTCTGATCTCTACTCTTGAGAAACCGTCTGAGTGACACTCCCCTCGAAGTTTCTGTGTGTTTATGTGCGAGATCTAAGATTCTGTCTAGTTTATTTTTGTGCCGTCTGAATTTTTACATCATGCATTTTCGTTATAGCGTAATCGCAACACTTACCGTGATTAATAAGATATGTTGAGTAAGTACATCTTTATATCTTACTTCATTCTTCTTAGTTATTTCAGCTAATGTAAGTATCTAGGTTATGTATCAGAAAGTTTTGTTTTGACTGCTGATGCTGCCTGTAAGATTGCTGTGTTTAACTATGACTAAACTAAGGCTTAACAGTGTCCGTATCTTTGCAAATCGTCGCCTTAAGCATGTCATATTAGTACAACTAGTTTATAAAACATCCACCTTCATATTTACACTTCCAACAGATAGCACCCAAAAACAATTGAACCTCCAAACTGTGCGTTTCCCCACTTCGCTGTGTGACCTTTTTTTTGGTCGCTCCATGACATGTCGTGCGTCAAGGAGGAGATTGATTGAGCTCCCTATTTAGCAGGTTCGGAACGTAGAAGTGTTGGTTTTTCACCAATAACCTGTTTATGGTTGTGTTAAGGAAACTTTTCCGAAGATCTTTTTGAAAGTGCGTAGATTCCCTACTAGTTCTTTTTAAAGAATACATGCTAAATATTGTTTTGTGACCTTAAATACATGTTTTGAATAATGCTGTAGCCAAAATTTCTAGATTTGGCCACTTTTTTTCTCAAGTTTTCTCCCAGTAGAATTACTTAGATTATAATATAGGTAAAGAAACTTTCTCAACATGATACTTCTTTCAATGGCTTGTAAAGAAAAACTTGGGGGAAAAAATGTTTCTCTCCCTGATAAGGGGTTTGAATGAAGCTTGTCAAATTTTTAATGTTCTACTTTCTAATTTTTCTATTAAACCATTGATTTTCTACTAAATGTCAGGAAATCTTCTCTGAAGGGAATTAAATTCGACATCAGAATTGGTAGGCCTTTAGTTTAAAAGAGTATTCAGTACCCCCAGAAAGTGCGGATCTCCAAGGGAAACTACGCCCCATCAGAGCCTTCGTGTTATCTATTATAGACCTCAGTTTACAGCATGATAACGTTAAATGAATATTGCTACATGCAGAGATAGAGGAATGAGTCACCGCAATTTTAGCTCCCCATTGTCTATAAGGTAGAACTGGGGAAAGGAAAGAAGAGACATAGGTATCTCATATCAACCTGAATGCTTCAATCATCAGTTGGCCCACTAAGTAGTTACCACATAAATTAGTGTGACATTTGTCTCTTCTTTAATATTCTTCTGACGTTTCAGAGCTAGCTGTACCAATAGTTTACTGGCAAGGGTTTGCTTAAGCACCCTTTGTCAAGAACTGAAATTTAATATGATGAACAATTTGAGAAATAATTAGATGCATTGTGAAAATAAACTTACTTGAGACCATGCAGTTCTGCCATACAAGTACTGAATACTACTAACGGTTCTATCGACTTTTGCCAGAATCGTTGAATGTTGGGCAAAATTTTGGTGATTCATGCTGATGGCTGAACATGAAAGATGCATTTCTCAATGGAATCAGGATGTGCAAAAACCGCCAATGTCCAGTTTTCCAGTCTTAAGTTCTTTTGAGTTTATAATACTTTTCGCGGTTGGTTGCAACATCGAAAGTAGCATTAAAGCTTGTCTTCGGGTTTCCTTAATCCCAAAACGAGTCCTTTCATCACTTTTATGTTTGTTTCAACTCTTTAAAAGTATTATGAACTCAAAAAAACTTCAGACTGGAAAAATGGACGTTAGTGGTTTTCACACGTCCCGATTCAATTGCAACGTTTATAAATCTCCAATTAAGACTTATTTTTCATAGAAAAACTAATCAAAACTTTCCCCTTCAATTTCTTATGATTTTTACAAAATGAGTGATGAAAATTCTCTGAAAATTTTAATAAGAAATATTGGTTAGTTTTCCTTGTAAAATAAAGCTATTGTCCTCATTAAAATTAGAAATGAGCAGAGACTCACCACATCGCAATTTGAGTTACTAAACTCTTAACCTTATCTAATTTTTCTAAATCTTGTCGTCGATTTTTTGTTTCAGATTTTGTGAGAGAAAAGAAATGCCTGGCGCAGTCGGAATAGATCTTCTTAGTCATGCCCTTACGTCATCAGTAAAGCTGGTCAGTAATATCTGTATAACTATTCCTATTTTCATAGAACTTAAAAATTATCAGAATCTCTCTTCACATTCATCTCTTAAGTCAAAAACTCACTCTTATGCTGCAATAATTGTTTCAAAATTCAATCTCTAAACAAGGATGTTTTTTGACTTCAAGATTCTGTCATCCTCATGCTTTTGGTGAATTTTTTAATCAGCTCCCACTAAGCAGTTGTTTGTAATGCTGAGGGAAACTAAAAGCATGTTCTATCTTGAACTCACCTTTAAGTAATTTTTCAACTGTTAGTATAACTACAGAGTAACTCTCTAATTTACTTCCATCTTTTTCTATCCTATTTTGCTCCAAGGTCTTTGAGTGAAACTGCACTACTAGCTCAATGTACCGGAGGATTTTTACTTAACTTCTTTCCCCCAGGCTCTGAAATTAAGCATGAAATATTTGTAAGAAAAGGTGAAAAAAATGAATTAAATAATAAAAAATGATCGGTACTTTAAATTAACATTTCCAAGTTTATATTTTTCACAGGAGTTATATTCAATCAGTTTGATCTGAAAGTTTCTTTTGTATTTGATTTCTTTGATTCCAAAATCCTGTTTATCATCTTTGCAAAATTATCATAATCTAGAGTTGCCTCTGAAAATAAACTGATCTCTCAAGTAAGATGAATACAAAAGATAACTTTGAAGCATCCATTGTTTACTCTGTATTTTATTTTATAATGTTGCAAGTCAATAAAAGTTCACACAAATTCAATTGCTAACTCCTCTAATTGTTTCTTACAATGACAATGCTTAATTTGCCTGCTTTACTTACTAAAATCTTTATCCTTTCATGGTGTTGGTTCCCATTTCTTAGGTAATGGTAGCACAAGTGCTTATTTGGATCTGTGAAGCTTGCAATGGCTGATAATTCCCTGACAAATGCTTGCTTGTAAGTATAGCTGTTTCTATTCCTTACATTCGCTCACTTTTTTACATGTGGATATTACTCATTTCTTAACAGCTCATTTTTCGTTAGCTCACCAAGTGTTGCCACTCAACTGTTAACTGTCCACAACCACTGCCTTTGAAAAATAGAGCTTAAAGCTACTCAGGGGTCGTTCGAAAAGTAATGTTTTCTGTTACGTCATTCCTTGCTAAAGATGTATCATTGCACATCTTTCAATTTTTTCGAAAGTCAGTCTGCCAGTAAGTCCTACGTGAACTTGCCAGATGCATTCAATCAAAAAATGTGAAAAAAAGAATGAAAGCAAATCATACTTGACGTTTAAGAGAGGTGAGCCTCAGGTTTTAAGAGTGACTTGTTGGTCCATCCGGATCCAGTATTACTTTTTTTCTTTTTTTATCTTGCAGGATTTCTTCTGGTATAAGCCACTATAAGTCCTCCGGCCGTCATTATTATTTACCTCAGCAGAAAGAACGTAGAAATACAGTAATTAGTTATGATTTTCCATCTATCAATTTGCATTTTAGTTTTTGAAGAAGGTACAAATTACTTTTCGAACAACATCCTAGCTTCAGTAGAAAATGATAACCTGCCTATGATGATTTCAATTAAAGATTGAAGAATGGTCTTTATTTTCAACATTCTCAACTTTGTATTTGCGAACAGATAGATAGTTCATGTTGTGAAAGGAAAAAGCACTGAAGCTTCTTTAATAAGATGCTGATAGAAATTTTAACCCTTTACTCTTTTTATTTTTTTCTTCCCTCAAAACATCTACTGGAGTCTTTGTTCTCTTGGAATCATTCTGTCTGTTCATTTATTCCTCTTATGATTTCCTTCACTTCTTATGTTTTAGTTTTCGCTAAGTCATACTTCTTTTTAACTCTGAATTTTCAAGTTCCCACTCTTCTTTTGTTTTTTTTTTGGAATAGATTTTACTTTTAGTTTATTCATTGCCTTAACGCGATTACCTCCGTCCAATGGTTTACCAAAACATAGCAGAAAGCATCTCTTGATAAATGGAAATATGACAAGGGACTAATTTTCTCTACTGCTCTAAGTCTTCAAGCAAAATTCAAATTTTTTAGTTTTTTGAAGGAATGTGTTATATCATGTGCAAGGTTGCAATTGTGTATTGCATGAATCATTTTCTCACTTGCAAAGCTGAAGGCCATAACAATATTCATACGACTTTTCAAGAGGGTAAAAATAAGGTATCGGGAAGCCTCTTCTCTGCGTGTTTATTCCCCTAGCAGTATACTATATCCGTCCCATTCCTCTTTTTTTCATTCATCCTGGAAAAAGGCGTAGATTTTTTAAAATCTTCTTAAATTTTTAAATCTATGCCTCGTACTCCTATCACAATGAAAAAACTAGTTAGAGGTCCTGATACACTTCTTGATGTAGGACTGTATCAAACACCTCTGCCACCTTGCCCCAGTCTCGAAGTGGACGTAACACCTTGATTCACTGTCCTCCTTCTACCATATTTTTCACTCTTAAATTCCCTCATTCTTGACTTTCGATTTTGCTTCTTGTTTAGCTATTGCTTGGAGTAGAAGGCTACATACCACTTAGAAACTTTATATTAATTATAGATTTTGTAACTTGAAGTGCTTCGGAATAAGAAGGTTTTCCTCATTTTTATCCTTGTTTTCTTTAATCACTAAAATCTCATCGATCAAGAGGATGACATCACAACAAGATGACTTAATTTTTAACTGATGAAATCTTTCGACCTTTAAGTGAGAAGACCGAGCCAATTTTTTTAATGTTCTAAACAGTCCATGTTTTTACTCGTATTGAAAGGGAACTAAATGCTGCTTTATGGACTCCTATGAAAGAAAGGAAGTGAACGCAAAGCATTAATATCTGATAACATGATAATAGGTACGAGAATAAAATACAATTTAAAAAAAATGAACAAATAATGAACTAGTTCATCCCTAAAATTTAGTACAGTGGCATCTGGTCACAATTAAATCCTCTTTGAGATTTAATTTTCACTGCCATATGGCAGTAAAAATTTTCAAGTCAGCACCAGGTTTCTGCCATGAACAGATTTACCAGGTAGAAGAAAAAAAAAAGATAACAAATTAAAAACATGGAAAACTTGAAGAAATTAAGAATAAAAAACGGGTATCTGCCTTTCAACATAATTATATGTGATATTAAATAAAGTAGATTCTGATGGTGTCATTTTTGTTTTATGAAAAAATGATGCATTCAAATTATTTTTGAAATCATCGGGTTTGACAATTAGAGACGTGTATTTATTTTTAAAAAATGTTTTATGTTTTTTTATTCTTAAAAATTGCAAAATTTAAGCCCCTTGAAACACATAGAATTACTTAAGAATCTAATGTAAAGATTTAGAGCTGGACTCTCAAAGGGGGCTTAATCAGAAGAGCAGCTCGAGGTGTACTAGGATTAACACCCTACTTAAAATTTCAAATTTTTTTGACATGCCCCTATGCCCTGTACATGGCCTGTAAACAGGCTCCAAGCATGTGCAAAGTTCGTTGAAAAAACTGTTCTGTTAAAAATAAGCAAAATACTTTCCTCCTCGTGACAGTGCTTAATCACAAATTTATCAAACTTTTAAGTCAGTAATTACAAAAAAACTTCTTAGATACAGCAATTTTTAACAATTTTTCTCGGTCCTCATTTAAACTGTTCTTCAACTCACAACCAATGACTTGGTTTTCACTAGTTTTTTCTTTTTTCCTGTAGTTCTCACTCCAGATATCTTTCTTCTTTTCTATGTCTCTAATTGGTGCCAATTTGTAGGAAAGAATTTTAAATTCATTATACTCTTACATTATTTTTAGTATCTATTTAATTGTGCCAAAATCTTACCAGGCTGGTGAACAGGAGGGTCGAACAGATGCAAGAGCATCGTTTCACGTGTACTGAAATCACTCAAAGGTATTTTGTTTTGTTCTCTTGACTGATCAGTTAAGAAGTTGTCTGATCACCTTTTGGTTTTTTGGTTTTCTTGAAGCATGAAGTAGATAGAGTTTTCTTTCGCATTGAATTTAAGTCGAAGGTAATGCTGCTAAACCCTTTACATACTCTGATTTTTCTGAGATTTCCTCTTCCTCTTTCTTCATACTGATTTCCAACGGTTTCGTTTTAGATTTTTTGTGTTTTTGACTCATTCATTCGTAGAATCGAAGAAAAACTCTCATTTTTCTCTTCAAATCTTTTTCCAGATTTCTCAATACCTATCAAAAAGTTTGTTAAATCTTCCCTGCCTACCCTCTCTACTGTCTCCAGTACTCCTTGGGAACTGAAATGTATTTCATTGGTCATATTTCGATAGAATTATTTATTGGATATTTGAAGGAAATTTGTTTGAAGACAATCATGCTCTCTTTTTGTCCACTAGTATTTGCATATCCTGCCGTAAAGTGGGCCAAATTACTGTAACTTTTTCTATTTTTCTTAGTTCAGACTTGCGAAAATTCCCAAATGGTTTGAAATATGCCTAGGTTTTCTAAAAGACTTTTTATAGGATTTTTCTTTCAAATGCTGCAGCAACTCATGTGAATTAAATTATTCAGAATAAATAAATCTTCACTGATTTCTATTTTATATTTTGGTTTAAGGAAAAAAAAGCTAGCTCGAGCCATTGCTGTCATGCTAAGGATGAACACTGTATGAAAATTTGAGAGTTACCAATTTTCCTCCAATAAATTGTTTATTTTTGAGGAGAGTTATGAATATTTTCTCTTGAAATTTTCAGATAATTTAGATCCGATCATCGCAAAAAACATTCTTTGGAAAAGTTATAGAAAAATATTCACAGATCTCACTGAAAATTCATGTTTTATTAAAGGAAATTTAGCAACATCTGAGGGCTCATATGGACTGTGTCTTCAACAATGTATGATTGATTAGGTACTGCTTTCTATTAGTAGTGCGCCTATCTATCCCTAGAATTTGAATTTTTTCCCCTTAATCTATTACTAAATCCATTTCTCCATTCAGGTCCTAGTTTGAGTTTTGGCATGAAAGTTGTCAAGCTTGCTTTTGATTTGTTCCTTTTTAACGAAAGTTGTTTTTAGTGCAACGTAAGCCTTTTTTTTAAAAATTTTCACTGTAAAGATACGTTTTCACTGTTAAGGTACATCCTCTTTAGGAACACTTTGTCTTTCTTGGCCTAAGTTCATTTGATAATGTACATCTACGTCAGGTAGCTTACTTTTTACCTTTTTGTCCAAAAATATCCAAAATCCTCTAATAATGAACAAAGTTACAGCATAGGATAACTCCTTTATTTCACTCAAGAAGAAGTCCCAAGTATCAACAATGAAATCTGAAATATAACAGCAGTAAATGCGCCGATTATTACGTTCTATCAGACAGTGGATGTCATATGTGCTATTGTTCTACCCATATGAAGAGTACTTTCACCTCAAAATTTGATTTTATACTCTTTGAGACAATCCTGCAGCGACTCCTATTAATTTATTTTTTAATTAGAGTGAAACTCAAAATTAGGTCAATTATAGTTACCTAATTTTTTCGTGTCCCACACCTGTCAGTTTAGAGCAGCAGCATACTTTGTTTTCGTCTCAGCCCCAAATCACCAGGTGCAGGACGCAAGAAAGTCAGGTAGCGCCAATTGACATTCCTGTCTTGTGTCTCCAACACAAACTCGTTTTTTCCGTGTGAGATTGATGTACATAAAGTGTCTGATGTCACCTGGAATATTGTCTTCACAGTTTGTCACTCGGTTTCGACCATGGAATAGAAAAAGAGGAACAGTAGTCAGAATTTAAGCGCAAGAAAAAATTCAATCATACTTCCTCAGATTGATGTCTCTTTATTTTTTGCAGTTTCATATTCGAATGTGTTCTTATGCTTCCAACAACTACACTCCTTCCTCCTCTTTAAAATATGTTATAATTAAATTCGTCATCCTTTTTTTGTGCAGGAGAGTTGTAAAGGACAAAAATCCAGACATGCCTCAGTACATGTGAGTATTAAGATGACTCTCATTTCAAGTTTCTGTCCCTCTTTTTTACAACTGCAATTCTTTAATGGTGCAGATGACGTGTGGTAAAAGCAAGTTGTGAAAGAAAGATCCAAAATTGAAGAGTTTGCCTGTGTTTGTTGTCGAATTGCATCGTATGCCCTTTTTTGAGCATGATAAATTCAATATCCACATATCTTAGAGGATGTAACATGATATTTTCATGATCATCCAATGATTCTGAAAGGCGCTAAGAGCGGAAACGCAAGACGCCTTTCCAGCGGCATTTCAGATTTTTTCGTCCAAAGTAAGACCATTATTGGTTGAATAATGTCTTGGATGATTCCATTCCAGGCTCAAGCTAGATTTGTCATTCGAACTTTCCCATTATATGCATATGATTCACACAGAAATATATTTTTACTTTTTTTTTAGTAACTGAAAACTTTATTTGCTCAATCTAAATTTGCCAAATCGAGGTGGAGAAAAAAAAACTACATTTTTCAGAAATTTGTTCCTCCTAATTTTACTTTTTCTCTCTTGCACCGAACTGCAGTCAAATCTAACCGTCCAGAATACTCATTTAGTCAGTCAACAACAAAAATGAAGCCTTAGAATGGAAATAAACATTACAAGACCGTTCGACAGGCTCTTTTTAAGATACCACCAGATTGCTGGTAGTGGGGTGTTAAAATTTTGTTGCTCAGAGAGTGCTAAAAAGCATTTTGCTGGGAGATATATCACATAATGGCAGAATCTCAGCAAGTACACAGTCAGGAAGAATAATTCTCAAAGCAGATTAACTGTAAATTTGACAGTCGAGAAAAGCTATGAAACTACCTATTTTTCAATATTACCCACTTTAAAGAATGGAAAAAGTCAAGTGACAGCTTTATTAACAGTAATTATCGCATAGTTGATAAAATCTTCTTTCCTTCATAAAGGTATTTCAAGTTTTTAAATGTTTTAATTTTATGATTCTTCGTTCTGTCAGGGGTCACCCAGAAATAGCGCAGTCTAGCTCTTACTCAGTTGACGTCTCTTATCACCCAGCAAATGGGCATCCAGGCAGTCACTCGCCTAATTCTTCTCTGCAAAGCGAAGAAAATCCAACACTAGTTTCAAGAACGCAGAAACAGCAAACAACTCAACAAGTAAGAAATGAACATGATTTGTATTTCAAAGCCAAAAAGGAAACATTTCTTTTACCTACCCCACCCGGAAATCCCCTATCTGAACCGTAATGTCTCAAAATTTCCACAGGTGCTCTACAGTTTTAGAACTGTTCTTCAATTTTTTTGTACCATTCCCGGGTCATCCTGTAAAAATTTCAAGTTACCATTGCCAATTTGTTTTTCTTTCACAAAATAAAGTATATGCAGTAATTTTGAAACATTACTGTCAAGATACATGGTTTTTACAGTTTCTGAAGAGACACCGCAGCTTTCTGAAGATTACCTAAGTTCTTGCACACAGGTGTACAGTTTTGAAGGTAACCCCATGTACCATCCATTCGGAGTGTCTTCAAAGTTTTTAACCTATTCGGTACTAAAGTGTTTTTGTGGTTCCAGAAAAACATCAGAGAAAAAGGCAAACTTTAGTGACCAATTCAATAACTCTTAAACCAGGATGAAACAAATTTATCCTGGGACAAGCATACAAAAATGCTCGTGTGAAAGGATTTTTATTTTCATTTTAAAAATAAACCATATAGTACAATCATAGTCATAATGTAAATGGGAGAGCTGGCGCCATGTTCTGGTCGACGAATTCTGAGCCCGGTGTGTGCCGAGTTTGGGTCACTTTTTCGATACTTGTTCGATCCAAAATGGCGTGGAGTACATAGTAATCCCTATCTTCTTTGATTACATCGGATGGCCGGGTACCCATGTATCGAAAACAATTGATCATGTATCGAAAGAGTGACCCGGCGTCACACAGGAGTCTCGGAATTCGGTACCTGAAAAATGTTTTAAAGTTGCGCCAGCTCTCTCACTTACGTTACGACACTATGTACTCCATGAAATAAACCTGAATTGATAAATAGTAGTATTAAAATTGCATCTAATCTAGGGTGATGTATGTGAGATTTTTTCACCCAAAAAGTCAGAGAAATGTGTTTCTACAATTGACCGGAAACCCTGTTTTTACGCATCCTATTTTCTCTTTCAGATAACAACTGTAACCAAAGTCATTCGGGAAGTTCATCACATGGGTCCTGATGGTGAAGCACCTCCTGTTGACTATGTCGCATTTGCTGCCCCTCCAGGCTCTACCCAAGAGCACATGTTGCCCCAGAACTCAGGTTGGTATTCTTTTTCTTTAACATAAGGAAGTTTTACAGTCTCCCAAATATATCAGGAAGTCTTTGAAGTCATATCATTCCAATTGACAATTTTATTTCTCTGGAAACTTTCAAAAAAAGTAATCACTTTCGCAGTGCTAAGATTATTTTTCTGGCATGAGATAGCTCCATCATGAGATATGATAGACGCTCTGCAGCCCGTGACAAGATAAACAATGAAAGAACAATTTAAAAAGCGAGTAACAAGACTAAAATTTTACGAATATAACCAAAATGTTTCGGCTGAAAACTCAGGCATCTTCAGTTGGATAAATAAAAAGGAAAATGGTAAAAATCTAAAATAGTACCTGGCTGTACCTTTCAAAGGGAGAATGTTGTTATGACAGGATTTTTCTGTTTATTCATCCAACTGAGGATGCCTGAGTTTTCAGCCGAAACGTTTTGGTTTCATTTGTGAAATTTTAGCCTTGTCACCCGCTCTTTAAATTGTTTTTTCATTGAATAGCTCTATCAAAGAGTGATTCAGGTTCATAAATTGATACGTAATACAGTGGAAATCAAATATAAAGTTTGTTAATTGTATTCTGTCAGGATTTTCTGTTCTCTAAGTCAGTGCACCGCTCGTTTGACAGCAATGCTGCATAAACTTGACATCGTTGTTGATCCAAGAGCCGAACATTTTTGACTATTTGGATCTGTTAAGATGACAGCCAAGTAACTTTTTAACAGCTTTTCCCTTCCAATTGTCTTTGGCTGGTTAGTGCTGTCTAGACAATTGGCGATCACAAAACTTTCTCGCAACCAGCACCTTGTCTCTCCTGGTGGAATTGAGAAAAGAGCAGCGATATACCTCTCAACTTCGTGTCCGTAAAGGTTTGACAGCTGCTAAAATTTCTGAAATGATGAAGGAAGCTTATGGAAAAAACATGATTTGCTCCCTAACCATTCATTGGTGGCATAAAGCTTTTTTTGAAGGTTGGAAGTCATTGGTTTTACATTCGCTCAGTAGTTAGTCATCAAATGGCGGAAGAGGTTTCAGTTTTGCTCAAATAATAAGGAGCGATACTTTAAATAGGACAGGAAAGTAAATCCTTCAGGAGAAGAATTATCTGAAGAATAATGTAAATACTTTGTATCATTTTCTGTGACCTAGGTGAAATAAAGTTTCAGGCGTACAATTTTGAACCAAGGAATCTTTGTCAAATCCTGAAAGGGTAAAATCAACAAGCCTCCATAAAATGTTGTAAAATCGCCGATTTTCAACCAGATGAGCTTATCTTATTCTCATTTTAAGCAAATAGAGGCTCTCACAAACCGCATGTTGATATATTCTATAGTTCTTGATCGCAAGGCTGATGGACAATTGTACTATTGCAGCTGATGTATTATCGTAAAAATTCTCCTTCAGGACCCCTAATGTGGTTCAGTAGAAGCAATATTGTCTCTAAACTTAATCATATTGTTAATCCTCCCTCAGGTCGGCATTATGGGGAACAGTATGGACCAACATACCATGATTACGATCACTTTCCTCCTCAAGGAAATCTGTCTGTTAGTGGCCTATACTCCAGCTCAGTAGGATGTTATCAGCCATATGGTAACACCCCAAATTATGCCGAACAGCCTCCAACTCCGCCGAGTCCAAGCGAACGCAGCGAATCTCCTCCACCTGCACATGGTATGCATAGTTATTATTACATCTTTAACCCCTTATCTCCTTTCTCTCAATTTGTTGCCCTAGAGTTTTAAAAAGGATCTGTTGTTTGTATTATAAAATTATGCAGCTCTTAAAAATTTCTTATTTTTCTTTTTTCAATTTTACTTTGTACTTAGAAATACTCTAGTCTGAGGGATGAAGATAAGTAAATAATATTGTACGTGAAATAAATATAATGAACGAAGTCATTCATTTTAACATACTTTAAACTTACGCAGAAGGCGGTAAGATCCCTCTGAAAAATGTGTGAACACATAAAAGAATGAGGATGAATTCAAAGAGCTTTTAACAGTTAACTTGAATGCTCAGCATGGCTGATTTTGCTAAAATGCTGAGAAGTACTGTTAGCTCCCTATAATATTAATCCTTTGGAAGGGGCTCTTCAAAAAAATTCCATCCTTATCTTCTGATACTTCAGAGATTACAAAAGTCTCAATTCGTGCGATTTGTGTCTCTCCTAGTCCCATTGAGGAATACTTGAAACCCTGGCCTAAACCTTGCAGCGCTTCCACTGAAGCGGAGCAAAAATTTAAAATTGTGGTTCAAATACGGCAATACACCTACCAAAGGGTTAATATCGCACTCAAGATGAGACACGTCTGATGTAAAATTTTTTGAATAATTAGGTTAAAATCAATTTATCAAAAAACAAAGTGACTCTGTAAGATTTTCTTCTCTGATACACTCATAAACTCAGATGATTCAGCACCTTGGTTCCTGGTCTTTTTTAATGAAAGAAAAGACAGATGTATTGAAGAACGTCAATTTGTCGTAGAAAATATACTTTGTATGACTAACAGCCATTTTAAGGAAATTCATAATTTTTTTTTCAATTTGTCGACTGCCGTATGGGTTCAAGGGGCAGATACGGAAACGCTCCCAATTTATTCCCTCCTTTGTACATGCACGTGTCAACTTGCTTAAGCATCGTTATGCCCCCCCCTCCTTTTTTTTAAAATTTTCTTTCCTCTTGAATAATATGAGTCAATTTTCAACAGTGTGCTTTCTCATCTTTTTTTGCACAATTGTAGAAGACTTTAACATTTTTGCTAGCGATTTTGTATTATTTCAATGCACCTTATTGTAGTCACAATGCATCAACAATCGCCAATTGAGGGCTCTCTTTTTAAAATGACGAGCGAAGTGAGCGCAAGAATCTCCACAAGAGCGCCCCACTCTGGCAACAACTCATTATCCAAACATCTGAAATAATTGATAGTTTCCAGATCAGTACGATTTTAATTCAATAGTTTACTGTCTCTTATGAAGAGTCTTTTATGCGACACGGCAGCCGTCCCTCTAAATTATCTCCACTTTAATTGTCTCTTCCTGTGAAGTATTTACTTGTAGTTTGTAGTTTGAGAATTTCTTTTGCCACAAAAATTGCCAATATTCCAATTACTCATATTAATCAAAAAAGACAGCAGTCTCCCTCAATTTTTAAATCAAGTATTTGCCAATTTATCATGTCAACACGCTTAATTCTTTTTTGTCTAATAGCTTACTCACAATTTTTCCATTTATTTTTAATTGATTTTTCGCAAGTAGCTGCTCTAATAATTTGAATGCAACTTAGTTGTTCAGTTGTTGGAATTTTAACATTTTATTTTTGCTTCTGCTTGGTAGAATGTATGGTAATTTGTTTCAATTTGTTCTAATCTAGCTTATCTTGACAAAGGTGTCCCATATTTGCCGTCCGGATACGACGAACTGGATGCGACGCATATGCTACAACGACCGGAGCATTTCAGAATAACACCGTCGCCAGGAGATGTAAGCGACCGCTATGGTGAGTGTTGTCTTCGATTTTTGTGGGATTTTCCAGAATTTGCATAGTGTTTTCATATTGTTAGCAAATATTCTGAGACACTGCAATCGAGAAGTACCCCCTGTTTCCATCGCTTCAACCGCGGTTTCTCCTTCCTCACTTTTGAAGTCAATATATTCATCAGATTGTTTCAGGAATTTTTTGTAAAAATGTGAGTCAATCTAAAAATGAAGAAAAAATAAATCTGCTACGTTAACTACTAAGTGAACTAAACACAAGGATACTGGAGGTTCATAAATTGAAAAATTATCGGAACAGATATGACAAAATAACCTGATCTGATAAACTACACGTGTTAAATGGAAAATGCTGCCAGATAACATTGCTAAGCAGTGCACTTTTTCATTTTTAAATCTATTTTATACTATTTCTTCTATCAGAAAAAAATTATGAAAAATACTGCAAAATAAGCTCTTTAGGCACTTTCAGATGAAGCAATAAATAATACAAGAGTCAATGAAAAGACAGAAAATTTGGAAATCGAAGCAAGATTTTTACTCTGATATCTTCGCACCAATCTAGATATTTTTGGGACAGCACATGCATCTCCCAAATAATTATCTAAATTTCACGAAAAAAAGAGAAGCTACAGGCAAGAAAACGTAGCTGTTGAATATAAGAAGTTTTTAAGCTATCATGAGCTTTGTTAATTTTTTATGACAGCTCTCTATAGACAGGATGAGAAAACGGAAGTGTTCACTTGACGATAAATGTTAGTTCCCAAAGTTCATTTTCAGTGTCTAGAACCCTTTCTTATGCTCTCTTTCTTGCTTTTTATTTACAATGATTTATAATTTCCAAATAATCTGGTTTTGCCCTTATGATAATCGAAAATTTTTTTTTTTTTACAGGAATGAGATGGCGTGATCCAAATTTAACTGAAGTCATTAGCTTTTTAAGTAATCCCAATAACTTAATCAAGGCAAATGCAGCCGCATATCTTCAACACTTATGCTACATGGATGATCCAAACAAGCAGAAAACAAGATCATTAGGTGGTATTCCACCTTTAGTTAAGCTTTTAAACAATGAAAATCCAGATGTGTATCGAAATGCTTGTGGTGCTCTAAGGTTTGTAATTTCTGAATTTTATTTTTTCCTTTAAAAACCTGGGGGTATCCTCTTACAGTATTACCATATCAGTGCTACCGTCTGATCGAGCTTACACTTCCAGCCTTTCATTAAGGGTCCAAAGACCAATGTAAACAAATCTGCATGAAAGAAATGTCTTGATTTTGTTGGTGCTGGCTAATGGATTTACTAGCACCTGAAAAGGACTACTAATGCAATACCAAGAAATTTGGCGCCAGCTGAATTTTAAGATTTTTTTATATGATGTTCTTCACTATCTCCTAAGTAATATGAGCTTTTAAAATCAAACTTTCTATGCTGGAATATCAAGAAAGTTGGATTTGAAAGTGGATTTTTCGGCAATTTCCCACTTAATATAATAGGAAGACGTGACATTATTGCTGAATAGAAGATGCGGATCTTTTCGCTTTGATCTGAGTTGACGCGCTATCTCATCTCCCAGCCAGCGCAAGATGAAGAAAGAGAAGCTTGTTCCTTAATTACCTACATTTTTTCAGTTGATAATGCTTATAAAACTGCTAAAAAATGCAATTTTCAAATCTGATTTTCGTGAGATTGGCACATAGAAACTTCGATTATAAAAGCTAATCTCAATGAGGAGATCATAAGAAGCACAACGTCAAAAAATCTTGAAACCTGGCCAATGCAAAATTTCGTAGTGTTCTGTGCGTAGGTAGTCCTTTCATGTAGAACATGTTGGACAAATTTACTGAATATTACAAAATTCAATTTTCTTGGAGAGACCAGCGCTTTCTATTTCTGTCAATTCCAACTTCCTGCTCTCCAAAATACCTAAAACTATAGGATTAAAATTTGACCTTAAATTCTTTTAGTGTGATTTATGATTTAGTAACACACATCAGCACAAGTAGGTTTCTCCAAAAGTTTAAAGAGATTCTGGGTTAATTTTTAGTACCAATTCCAAAATTAACCTCCGATTTCAGATCAGTGCATTTGCTAAAAGAATTAGAATGTTTCGGTTTTTCCTTTGAAAATTGAATACCCTGGAATGATAGAGGTGTATGATAGAGGTTTAACACCCAAGGTTATTGTCGCTTATCTGTCAAAAATATGCAAGATTGCATCTTCAGCATGCCCCCTTGTCTCTGATATCAAAGTTTTTTCAGTCCAATGGCGTATTCTGACATATAGTATTATGTAAAACTTAGCTGATTGTTTTGCTTTTAAGAGAATGGTAAAATCTATTCACCATTAAGGTAATAGAGCTATTCCTGTCCATTTTTTGCTGTTGAAGCCAAAAATGGCATTATTTTTCTCAGCTATCTGTTTTCTGGGGAAATGGAAAAATCTGAAATATTTCCATGTCTCACTGCATCTTTAAGATCTGGGGGCCATGCGTTTTACCAACAAGTGTGTGTATTTGTGTTAATGTGTATTTTTCTGAATAAGTGTTACAAAGTTTGTGGTGAATTTTTTCTCAGGAATTTGTCGTATGGTAGGCAGAATGATGAAAATAAGCGAGCAATTAAAACAGCTGGCGGAATCCCTCTTTTAATTAATTTACTAAGAAAATCTATAGATGCAGAAGTTAAAGAATTAGTAACTGGAGTTCTATGGAATCTCTCATCGTGTGAGGTAAGGACTGTAGTATCAGTTGTATTTCATTATCATTAGCATTAGTGTTATCACTGGATTTTATATTATCTCACGGATGGAGTTTCATGCACTAGTAGGAAGCTTGACTCAATTGCAAAATGACTGAAAGTCTGAGATAGAGCATTAAAAAAGGAATATCTTCCTTTGTCTTAGTTGAAAGTTCCTCAAGCAAAAATGATATGTGTGCCTCCATTTATGAATATGCTCATACTGGAAAATCTGGATATAATCCTCTTTGATTTCACAAAATTTTTGATACTAGGACTTTTTAAGTATAACTATGATTGCCGTCAATCCTGTCAAAATCTTCAACTAACAAGGCATTCTCCCCCAAATTAACCCATAATAAGAAATATTAAATTTGAGCTGTTGTTGCTTATAGAAATTCTACGTGTAACTTCATATATTTTTCATTTTCATTGGGCTTCATATTTAATTAAGTTTGTTTTGTAACCTTGGTCAATGTATTTACTTTGCTCTAACTTCTCTTTCATGCTATTTCTGAATGTATACTTTTTTCTTTTATAATTTAGGATTTAAAAAGGTGTATTATAGATGATGGATTAGGTGTAATAGTAAATCATGTAATTATACCACACTCTGGATGGGACCCTGTCAATCCAGGAGAGACACTTTGGTCGACAGTTTTTAGGAACACAACAGGAGTTTTAAGGTAAGCAATACCAATTCTTTATGCTGTACTTCAACCATTATTATAGTTCTCAGAGGCTAACCAGTAACTAATTGACACTAAATTTTCAGGTTTTTGACACCTACCACCTCCTTTGAGAGAGTACCCTAGAGAGTGAAAAATACAAACTTTTTGTTCTACATTAGTTTTTTGCTGATTTTGTTGAAGAGTCTTAACCAAAGAAAATGATACTTTTACCATTTTGCTATAAGAGTCAGCCTCCCAAACATACTTAGGAGTTGAATCTTAGCCTATGAGAGATCTAATTTTTTTTTCCAAAATCAAGCCCCTCATGAAAATCAGCTTTTGCCATTTTTTGAATCTCTGACTGAAAAATCTTAATGCTTTTTGCGGATTCTAAGGAAAACTGGGAGAGGGGTATTTAGTGCAGTATACAGCAGTCGCTTTGATTTACTCAGTTTTATTTTTGTCCTATTCGTATTTCTCCCCACCTTTCGCACTAATAATTGGGCAACATTCTGCTTCTTTTCCCCTTTATTTTTCATGCATCTAAGTTTGTCTTGAAATAATCATCTTTTTTATCATTGAAAGACTTCAGTACTCTTTCTAAGAATTTTAATTTGTTCAACATAATTTAGCAAGAGCGTCACTGATTCCTGATTTGTTTTTTTCTCCTCTAGAAATGTGAGTTCAGCTGGAGAATATGCCCGGAAGAAACTCCGTGAATGTGAAGGGTTGGTCGATGCATTACTGTATGTCGTCAAATCAGCTGTAGAAAAGTCAAATATCGGCAACAAAAGTGTAGAGAATTGTGTCTGTATTCTGCGTAATCTATCATATCGTTGCCAAGAAGTAGAAGATCCCAACTATGACAAGCATCCTCTTGTGCCACAGAACAAAGTCAGTCCACAATCCAAAGGTAAGGCTCATGATTAACATCCCTTCCGTAAGAATGGACATTTTTTTGGACGTTTTTCAGGCTTTCTAGATGGCTAAGGGCAAATCATAAATCATATCCTTGGAAACACTTTTGTTTTAACATCAGTAATGCCTGTAAAATGGCTGCATTACTTTAGAAATTTTTTGCAAGCATATTCAATTGTTCTAATGGTACATTCATAAAACAGCCATGAAATTGTCGTATTTGCAACTAACTCAATTTACATAAATATGTGTGGAATCCACTCAAGGTCAGCAATTTTTTTCCTACAAAAAACCGTTTCCTATACTTGTTAAAAGCGGTAGGGCTTTTTTCAATTTCCCCACTATGTCTCTGTCTGTTAAGATTACGAAGTACCACAGTTCAACAGCTGGAGTGCACTCGATCTGTGTGAACACATTATTTTCAAAATTAACTAACTTGTTTCACTCTTGATTCACATCTCAGGCGTCACACACACAATCACATCACAATTTCTTATCACACATCATTACCCTTATTATTGGTATATTTTACATCATACATTTTATTTCCATGTTTTAATCATTTAAACCTTTGTTTTTCAATTTCTGCTTGCTTTCTTCTTCAGAGGCCAACAGTAAGAATCGTTCTTTAATCCTACTAACTTTATAGTTCCACTAGTTTTGTTAAGTACATAATGCTCATATGTATAAGTCTCAGTATATTATATTTTATGCAGCAAGAAACATCATCCCTCAGTGTCCTGAGAAAACATCTACAAAGGTCAAAAAGAACCATTTTATTAGCTTCTGCTTTGTGTTTCCTTTCAATCCATATGAGGTAGCATTGAAGTTTTTTGTCACATAGAAAGGTTAAGTATAAGCATTCTGCCACATTTTGATTATTGCTGATTTCAGTTTGGAAGCCAAAAATTGACATAATGATTCCGGCTCGAACAATCATGTTTATTTCTGACTGAATCATCTAGGCTAAGAAAATTCTGGATGCTTAATGTCTCGTAATCGTTGAATAAGCATGACTATTTGGGTTTTTGGGGTGCACCTAAAAAGAGCCATCAGATGGGCAACTATAGTTGGCTCCTGTTAGATTGCGTATGGTTGCTTTTGTGGGCAAAGTTCTGTTAGGCATGGAGCGCGAAGCTAAACTGGACATGTTGGGTGAGAAAGAAAGTGTAAATGAGCCTCATGTGTGCAAAACACAATGGTTTGAAATTACTTCCATGATTAGTGCATGAATGATGTGAATGGATGAGTTTTATGCTTCTTGCCTAACAGAACTTTGCGCAGAAAAACAACGTGCACAATCTTAGAAGAGAAAATAGTGGCTATCCACTAGCCTTTTTGTGTACGACCGAAAAACTCAGACTTATGCAGATTTGACAATTGTTAGGCAATAAGCACTCAGAATTTCCTTATCCGCAGTTGATTCTGTAAGAGGTAGGAAGCACAATTGTCTGAGCCAAAATCATTCTTTTTGATTTTTGGCTCCCGAACTGAAATTAGTTTTGGTCAAAATGCATCAGAATGCCTAAACTTGACCTTAAAACATCACAGGAAAATTCAATGCTACTCCATATAGACTGACAAGGAGCTCAGAGTGGGCGTTGATCAAATATGTTTCTCTGCTCTTCTAGGCCTTGATAAGATCCAAAAAATTGCACATGATCACTCACAATTCCCGCACCATGTGAAGTTGGTGAAAATTAAGATGCAGTCACATTGTGTTAATCTAGGATCTCCGCCGCATTATTTTATTCTGAAAATGATTAGTTTTCTATTTTGAGGAACAAGAAAGAGTGAATGAATATCCTTAGTAGAGGAAATAAACTAGGCTTTGCCGAGCACCACCTTGACAAAAATGAAACTACATTTTGCAGGCAACTGTTGTAACTGAAACCCATAGATATGTCTACATGTTGGATGGAATTCTAACAGGCCACCTGTCTTAACCAGTCTGAGGAGTCATAGCCTAATGTGTTTCTCGAAAGGTGGTCAACTTGTTCATGAAATAAGGGAAATGGAAGTATTATTTTTAAATATAGGCAATCCTGATCATTAATTTCAATACCCTTCTTGAAGGAGGAGAAAAGCCATTGCTGAAAGTGAAATGCTCTAATGAATTTGTCTCTTTTTCTCAGGCAAACTGATATCTGGTGACAATTTAGGATGTTTTGGTGGGAGCAAGAAGAAGAAAGAAGCTGAGGCAAACGATCAAAGAGAAACGAGTGTTACTAATCCTAATTTGTTGCCCAAATCTGGTCCAGTGAAAGGTTTAGCCCTACTATGGCAACCAGAGGTACCAACAGACCTTCTCATTTCATTTTTCAAAGTCACTAAAAGAATACAATATACCTCCTGCGCTCAATTCACGTGGTTCAACTTTTCGTCTAATTTTCCTCTACTTTTGCTGAATGAAAAGTTGGATTGTATTACACTGTCAAGGGACTGAAACAATTGAATAAATAGTTTAACGGAAACTTGAATGTGACATTACTTTCCACTTTCCGTTCAACTTTCAACAAGTTGATCGAAAGTTGAACAATGAACAGCAAGTTGAAATGAAATCTTCTGATTGACATCAGCCGAAGCTATATCTTCTCGAACCAGAAGCTGAAAAGATATTTGATTGCCCTAAAGCGATATCACATAGACACGGTAGTTCCACAAAATTTTGTAGCCTTCAACTTTTTGTCGGTTTTTGTTTGATGAAAAATTGAAGAGTGTGAACTGGGGTTTAGATTTTTAAGGAAATGTAACTTTGTGTCCACAGGAGTTTCATGAAAAGAATAATAATACCAATGTCAAAAAATGCAGGGGTGCAGGAAGTTCTTAACCTTCCCCAATTTGTAATATGCCTGCCTCAAAATTTGATGTTTTGCTATTTTACGCCTCTACATAAAACAACATTTTTTATAGTATCTTTCCCCAAAAGCAGCGCTTGAAAGCCCTCTGGCACAAAAAACAACGTGCTCATAGTTTTCTTCCTAAAATCGATCGAGATGAGTGAAAAAAAAAAAAAAAAAATGCTTCCCTAATTTTTACAGCCTCCCCCAATTCTCACACAAGCGGCCACGCGAATCGAGAACATCCTGCACCCCTGAAAAAATATTCCTTTACATTTTAGATCATGATTGTGAGAACCTGGAAAACTGGATAAATATTGGGAATCATCATGAAATAGAATATCTTGAGGATAAGCTGGAAGTTTAATCGGTTCAATTGGCAGGATTTTGTTCCGTTTCCATCGAGGTCATTTTTTTTTTTAAACTGGAGGTCTGCTTTTAAACGGCATAAGATAAGTTTTGCTCTGAACAATGGGAAAAATCAAGTTTCCCTCAAGAGATAAAGGCAATTAACAAGCACCTTGAGAATATTCAAAATAACTCAGACTCCTTTTTGAAGAAACTCAATGATAAGAATAGGTTTTAGAGGTTCTATCCTCATCATGAGTGCTGTTAACTAACTGACCTTTATTATGAGGATCATGTATAAATAGAAGATAATTGCACCTATGTATCAGGGAATCTGCCCCTCAAAATCGGACAACGAGAAATTTCTAGACACCATCTCACTGATTCACTTTATGTTGAACAGGTCGTTCCGCTGTATCTAGCCCTACTTCAAAGCTGTTCGAATCCAGAAACCTTAGAAGCAGCTGCGGGGGCACTCCAGAATCTAGCCGCCTGCTACTGGCAGCCTAGTATAGAAATTAGAGCTGCTGTACGAAAAGAAAAAGGTCTCCCAATTCTAGTGGAACTCCTCCGAATGGAAGTTGATCGATTTGTGTGTGCTATAGCTACTGCCCTAAGAAACTTAGCCATAGATCAAAGGAACAAAGAATTGATTGGTGAGTTTTTTATTCCTTATCTTGATTATTGTTCTCTTTGGTATTGCTCCCTCTAGCATTGCTCCAAAATACTGAATTTCAAGTGGAGTTGAGCCGAGTTGAGTTCAGAAATCGACTAGACTGTAAGGTAGGTTGAGGCTCAATCAGGTGCTTAATTCTGAATTGTAGTGCCAATGACCCAAGTTTTTACAAACCGAGGATCCTGCGATGAATTAAGGCTGTGTAGATGAACCAAAATGGAACTTGAAGTTGTAGTGCAAATGAACAAAATGATCTAATATTCGTGCTGTTTTGAATGTGGAATCTGCTCTTTTGATTTCACAAATCATGCATTGTGCGTCTCGTAGCATTCGAATTCAAATCTAATATTGCTACCATTTACTTAACTTTCAAAATTTTGAGTACTACAAGAGCTGATTTCTAACTTTTGCCGTTAGGTTTTAGCAAATCTATTCTGTATTTTTCTATTTATACAATCTATTTGCGTAACTAGGTGAAATGAGTTCCCCCCCCTCCAATTTTAAAATTTTATATTCTAGTGGGGGCAAGCCTTAACGCTTTGCTCTCTTGTGATTTTCACTCTACTTTAAACACGAGTACTATTTTCTTCAAGAAAGAATTTTCACAAGTTACCATAAAATTAAAAACAAGTCATGTACTTGCTGATGAAACTAGATTATCTCAAAGCATCCACCCTTGATTTGTCTTGATGAAGTTGATCTAGTTTTTGGTAAAATAATTTTGAGCTAGTCTCAATAAATTATTTTCTTTTCATTTTAAGAGGAATTATTTAGATGAAATCAGATCAGAAAAAATGATTAGAATTCTTAGTAGGGTTGAGCCTAGTTATATCGTATATGCTTGTAACAAAATATCGGTTATTACGAAGTAATTTTGATCTCCTGTGAACTCTCGTATAACCTCTATATTAAAAGCTCACTGAGACATTATATTATGCAATTATATGTATATTATTACATGGTTATGAAATGGTGCTGGATTCTTACCATTTTGCGGGGAAAACAAAGCCAAGAAGTTCCACAAATTATAAATAGAGTGCGGACGCAGCACCATTTTACCACTTTGTTACATACAGTTTGGGCAATTTCTTAATGTTTTTTTTTCCTGTATTTAAATTACATAAGGTTTATCTCAAGCTTGTATAACAGTACCTTTTTCATTGCCCTACAGGAAAATATGCCATGAGAGATTTAGTCCAAAAATTACCGTCAGGCAATCCACAACATGATCATGGGACATCAGATGACACCATAGCCGCCGTTCTAGCCACTCTCAATGAAGTGATTAAGAAAAATGCTGAATTTTCAAGGTAACTGCTTGACCGTAACTCTTCTACAATGATCTAATTTTCTACCCATCTAATCACAAGCTGACTTGTCTTAAAAAAAAATGCCCCAGTGCTGAAGAACTTAGGAATATGATATTGGTTCTGGTTCCCCAAACCATTGGAATGGACGATTTTAGAGATTACCATTCATACTAGAGAGAGATTCTCCTTCAAAAACTCATTTTCTGATTTTTTACTTGATACAACTAAAATTTCTAGTCTGAAAAAATTCTGTTCTCTTCATTCCTTGTGAACAGTCACTAATGAAGATCTTTTTCTAGTTTTTGGTCTGGCAGGAAACTTGCATTTTATCTTAAATTTTCTATAAATAAGGATGATTACTTAACCTTTTCTAAAACATGTCAGTCAGAGATAGCCTCAAATGCATCCCTACTGATTGGTTTAGCTACCTTCTTGTCTTAGAGTGTTTCTTCATTTGTATCGCTTTGTTTACAGGTCTCTACTGGAAGCGGGAGGTGTAGAGCGCTTAATGAACATAACAAGACAGCGGCAAAAGTATACGCCAAGAGTTCTGAAGTTTGCTGGACAAGTCCTTTTCACTATGTGGCAACACCAGGAACTTCGAGAGGTCTATAAGAAACATAACTGGAAAGAACAAGACTTCGTGACAAAAACCATTGCTGCTAGAAACGCTGGTCCGAACTCCCCTAGCAATGCCAGCAGTACATTGAACAGGCCAATGGCTAGCCAAGGTGGCACCCGCTATGAGGACAGGACTATTCAAAGACCAACGACAGCTCAAAATTCTGATCATAGCATGGGAAATAATATCGCAGGTCCATCAAACCCAGCCGTGGTAAGTACCTCAGTCTGCTTCATCTCATCCTAGGTTTCAGCATTCCAACTTTTTAAAGGAAAAAATTATCTCCAAGGAGCCTGATCAGTAGATCACTCACAATGAACTGGATTGCATTTTGCAAAAAGGAACCACTAGCATTGCAATGATGCTAAGATTGTGCAACTTCATCTTTTGCAATAAAATTGCGGAAATTGTGAATAACTATGAAATTTAGATGTGATTTTTGTCTTAAATTTACAGTTTTTAGCAAGTAAAATAGAATCTATTAATGGATAATCGGGTTTTCCTCCAAGACAAGAGAAGTTGCACAATCTTAGCAACATAGCAATGCTAGTGGTTCCTTTTTACAAAAAGCAATCCAACTAGTATTTAATAATTTTTACACTACATACCTTTTTATTCTTTCATTCTTTTTTTTTTTTTTTTTTTTTTTTTTTTTTTTTTTTTAAATATATATAAATTATTGTTCTGTGATAAATGATTTAATTATTCTAGACTTCTAGGAGTTAGCCAAAACTTTGAATTGTAAAAAAATATAAATAATCTAATTAAAAATTCAATGGATTAACATCAAAGAAATGAAATATGTAAACTGAAGCAAAATATAATAGTGAGTGGTCCTATAATCGAAGAATTGAAGTTCTGTTTCTTGTTACGTTTTTGTGCTGCAACTCACTTCCGCCTCTTCTGTGATTGATTCAAGCAAAAGGTAGCTTTTCTGTTAATGAGAAAACATTACAATCCTTATCTATCGCTTGGCAAATTTAGAGCCGACCTAGTGCAGTAGATTTTAGATAAATGGTTGATAACTTTTCAAGCAACAAATCATCTACAGATGGTACACTGTATCCATCACTCATATGTAGTGAAATAATTAAGCAGGCTACAGACAATGGGTCTGTTGCACCCAAGAGATGTAGCCAAATAAATGTACCATCTTCGAGTTAAATGGCACAGAAATCACTTCGGGCACATAAAATAGTCTCAAATTCTCTCCTTAGCGTGCAATCTGCGCAGTTTATAATACACGCTTTTTCAAGTTTTCCTTGTCTGCGGACAGTTTTTCATTGTCACCGCCGACCAGGTTTGCAGTAAGAGAAACTAAACTAACCTGAGTAAACAAATGATTTCACTTACTTTTCCTATTGTATAATCTCCATTGTTTCCAAGCGTTTGTTTCCTTTTTTTTCTTTCTTCATTTTGCAAAAACAAAAGCTTTGAATCAATTGAAATCTTACGCAAAGAGAGTTTATAACAGTTCGCAAGATTGTTTGTTTATTTGGAGTAAGGTCTCTCTCCGAGCAAACCTGACTGCCGGTCATCAAGAAAAACTGCTCGCTAACGCAGTAAATTTAAGTGAATTTCAGTATTTTCTTATGTGCCCGACGCGATTTTCAAGCGAATTTACCCTTAAAAAATGTACCCAGTCGGCTGTATCTCTTGCGTACAACAGACCTATTGAATCTTTCTACAGCCTTGATCTAGTCAGAAAAAAGGGTTCTGGTAGTCTTGAGTTTGCATTTGGGGTGTCTTTGTTCGATGGTCTGGAAGTTGACTGGAGCATGGTTCCACCTTAGGATTATGTGATGTGGAGTTATAGTGTTAAGATACTAGGAGCCCCATCAAACGGATTTGATAGCGATAGTGAATTGGTGTCCTTGTCTATGTCTGGGCCATCAGGCAGAAATTCTTGCTTTGTCAATGTCATTTCCAAATCAGTCCATACCATTTTCTTGCGCTCAAGGAACTCAGAATCCTCCTTCAGCTTCTGTTACCCTCCTAAATTATCATACCATATGCGTCCCTTGTGCATTTAAACAAGACCAATATTTGGTTCTGAAACACAAGCATAATGACCTATTGCTAGCTGGTCCTGCAATTAGTCCCTCTATTTCTTTCTCTGTTCCTATTTTTCACCATAAATCCCCCTTGTTAAATTATAAAGCGTTATTAGGGTATTACCAACGAAAATTATGAATATTTTATTGAGAAATTTAAATACAATAGAAAGGACTTGCTGAAAATTAAAATAACTATCTCGCACTGAAAAATAGGTTAGCAGATATCAGCTGATACAATTATACTTTAACACCCCTTATTTGACCCCACCACATTTTAAAAAGGTCCTGTAATAACACAATGTTATATTTTAAGCAATGAAACAAGGCCTCTTTTGGCAAACAGCCAATGTTTCAAGCATGTGCTAGCTGTTTTACAGTTTGTATTTCACTTGCTCTTTCTCCTTATTTCAGGTGAAACCAGGAGAGCCTTTGTATGCACAGGTGAACAGAGAAAAGAAAAAGAACCGGCAGTTTGATGGGAACTTAGTGCAAGGAAGTGGAGAAGTTTGGGCTTACGAAGAGAACCAAGTCAAAGACGCTGTAACTCCGAGCGGAGGTGACTCATGGGTGTAAAATGACAGCACTTTCCCCTCCAAGTAAAGCTTTGCCTCGTCCCTTGCATTGCGATCAACCAAAGACTTTTCACTGCGTCAAGGTTTGCCATACATGTAAAACTAAAAAACTTATCATGGATTTTTCGAGGAAGTTCTCTTTCTTTTACTCTCTCATAAGAAAACTATCTGACCTCTTTGCATTTAATTTTTAAGAAATGCAAGTCAGGGCAGAGGAATCTTTCAGTATTGCAGAAAATCATAACAATTGACTTTTCCCCTCCATGAAAGTGAAATACGCCAGGATGTTAGTATTATTTCTGATTGAGATTTGGATTTTTTAGCTCCACTACTATCATAGTTGTGTCTAAGGAACAGTAAAATGCAACCTAATGATTTCAGTTCCATTCCTTTCACTCTCATAAAGAATCAGGTTTCACCCGATTGCTCAGTTGTAAATCGCTCACTATGTTCCTTCCACAAACACAAATTTTTTTCGAAGCTTCTAGAGCCCTCTATGATTCTGTTGCATGGAAGAGATACAGCCTAGTGAAAAGCTTTTTTCTGTGTAGAACCACACAAAAATCACCATGGGCACATAAAATAAGTCTGATATCCACCTTTAGCTAGTAACTTGCTCGGGTTATAACACGCTTTTTCGAATTTCCTGCGTTTGCAGTTAGTTTCTTTTGGTTGCTATGGACCACATTTGCCCAGAAAAAGACAAAAAGAAGCCTAACCTAAATAAACAGTCTTGCAATTTTTTTTTGCATATAATTTCAGTTGTTTTCTTAGGCATTTGTTTTCTTTTAATTCTCATACATATTTTGCAGAAACAAAAGCTTTAAATCAACTGAAACAGTACAAGACGAAAGTTGGTAACATTAGTAAGATTGCTCGTTCATTTTGGTTCAGTATTCAAGTGTTTCTCTCTGGGCAAATTCTCTTTTGATTTCACCAACAGGAAGACACTAGCTGTATCCCTTAAATGCAACAGATCCATTTATTCTCATTTCATGAGTTTCATTTTTTGTGTCAAGTTTTAATGGTGTTGGAAGCACCTTCTCACAGTTTTTCTACTATTAAGACTTTTATAGCTTTTTTTCACAATCGTCTAGGAGCT
This sequence comes from Bemisia tabaci, assembly GCF_001854935.1. Taxonomy (NCBI): domain Eukaryota; kingdom Metazoa; phylum Arthropoda; class Insecta; order Hemiptera; family Aleyrodidae; genus Bemisia; species Bemisia tabaci. Next base: position 673,871 of record NW_017565171.1, read on the forward strand.
AATTTTTTACTCGTACGCTTATTCCAGTAGTTTGAATTTTTATATAGATTCTATCTTCCTCAGGTTATTGACCACTTGTGACTGCAGTGGATTTTCTCCCCTCAGTAGTTAGTACTCCCTTGCTCTTGACCTCAGCTCAATTGGTAATTTTTAAGCTCAGAATTGTAGCATTTTTACGTCTAATTTTCTGAAGCCTGTTATACTCAAAACTTTTACTAGACGGTTCAATGGTTTAAATAGCCAAGCAAGTGATCGATCAGTATTACGAAGATACTTGGTGAGATTAAAATTTCATCTCTCCGTATTAACGAATAGAATAATAGTCCAACACTAAATGAGAAAAAGGAATGATGTAAGGATTTTTGAAACAGAAAAAACGAGTTATCAAACACTCGAATGGCTCCTTATCTGTTCTAAAGTGTGTTTTGAATAGGGTGAAATCTGTATAGTTTTTTGTGCTCATTTAGCTCATTTTCAGCCAGTTCTTATCTGCATCCTCCATGTCAAGCTCCTAATATACAGGGTGATTCAAAAGTCCTGCACCGTCTCTACAGCCCCTAGGGGTCTAGCCCCTTTTCTGAGCGGCCCCTTTTAAAGTTAGGGGATTTCCATACGTAGTTTTCTTTGACCTTGGAGCACTCACAATATTTCAAGTTTCTATCTTGATTTGTTGAAAAATTACTTCGGCTGTGCCTGGTGCTGGTTGTGCTGGACTTTTGGATTACACTATATACCATAACCAAATCAGTTAAAGGGGTTGTACGCAGCACTCTCAGTGGAAATCTCAACTCACTCAGACAATCAGCCTGATGTATCATTGCATTTAATATAGAGATGGTAAAGAAAAAAGTTTTACCATTTTTTTAGTCATTCTGTGAAACTAGACGCATTAAAAAATCATCTGCTTAAAAAAGAGATCACATTGCATTTATAATAACCTTTAATTTCTTTCATTTGAACCAATTGGTCATCAACAAAAGAAATTTTACACTTGAACCTCGTCTTTAAACTCTTTGTTTAGTTCCTCACATAGATTTTCCATCTGCAGTCTCCACTCATTGACTGACTTTTTTAACCTGTCCCTGTCTTAAACTCCTCATCTAACTGATGTCTGATTTTTCTGAGGGCATTATTTTGTGCTTTTCTTAACTTTTGACATAAAATCCTGTCAAATCCCTTTATGATAATGTAATTGCTGTAAAAAAAATTGATAATGAGGGCTTATTTCGTCTTGTCTGCGGGTATTCATTTCGCATTAAAGAAACAAGTCTGTTTCAACTAGATTAAGCTGAATTAAGGCGTTAGGTGCAGAACAAGCATTTCTCAGTTGCAGTGTTTCAGAATCTCCAGTGCTAATTTATCCTTTTGAAAGGAAACTATCGGGTGAATTTTCTAAAATATCACGTTCTCAGCATTGTAAAATTGTAAAGAATATTCAGTAAAAGTCACAACGAATTACATATATCTGCTCCAACCATACCGGATGAAACGCTAGCAGAGATTTTGAGACACCGCAACCAAGAAATGCCCTTTCTGAGCCCAGCGCTTCAATTATCTTTGTAGAGGTGTCGGTAGCTAGGTTGGCAGTTGTTCACTTTCTGTTTACAAACAATGGCAATGCTTTTGTCAGCTAGATTGACTGCCGCCTGAATGCGAGCAACGCTGCCACCGTTTGCAGAGACATAAATCAGTCTACTGTGCGTGGCAATTAGAAGTAAACAACGGCCAGATTAGCTGACAACACCTCAAATATCCCATCAAGTGTCAATATTTTAACTGAATCTCAACGAACTGAAAACTGTTTAATGATGGTGCCTCACGAAATATTTTCATCTTACAATTTTATTAGTTTTACCTTTACTTATAAATTTTTTCTCTCTAATATAAGCTGGAACTCTCATCATTTGATTTGAATCTTGATTAGTCTTTCAAAGAGTTGCATTCTATGTCATAATCTACTCCTCCCAAAACTCTTCAAAAATTGAAAAATTTCAGAATTGAATGAGTCCATTTTTACAGGTATTTAGTTTTTACTATAAATTACATTCCACAATGGTTGACAGCAAGTCTGCGCACGGGTTCCAAGGTTGATTTCAAGAAAAGATGCTGATTTTCAATTTTGAGAGCTTAAGATAAAGACGTATGTTAAAATAGTGACAAAATGCTGGGACTCAACTCTTTTCAAAAATGTTTGGCATTTACTTTCGACAGTGGCTCCCAAAATTTAGAGAGGGGACTGAGTTAGACTCAGATTCATGTCTACCTTTCATTATTCTGTTGATGTTCCCTCTTATTGTAGGTTAAAGCCAACAATGAAATTTAAAGACTCTCTTTTTGACCTGGAGAATTTTTTATTTTTAAAGTATAGCATCAGTTTTTTTTCAGTTGTATGTTCAGTCAGAGTAAATATCATTGTATGGAATCCACTGTGGAGAATGTCTAAAGGGCTACTCTTGGGTTGGGCTTACTCTACAATTCTGCTGGGCAGTATGTATTGAATTCTCAGCTTTTTACTTTCTCTTCCGGCTTTTGAAGATAACTTAGAGGAAAATTCAAAATATCCTAGACTTGAATGTCTTGTTCTGCAAGGCACAGTTTAAGAAAGGAACTGACTGAATTTTGGTTCATTTACATAAGAAGGTTGGCAGACAAAAGCATCTTTGAGGAAGCTCCAAAGGTGCTCTGTTTCATTACTTCTCATCCAAGTTTCCGGTTTCTCATGATAGAGGTGCAAATGACTCAAAAACAAAAGTAGGTAATACGTCAAAAAATGTTAAGGGTAGAAGTTGATTAACATCGTTGTAAGTTTTTGAATACATGAAATACTCTACCATTCACTGTCTCTTCCTGTTGGTTGCAGGAGGGTTATACATTTAAGCTATCAGCTATCAAGAGCCTTTTTTCTAATTTTGAAGATGGGGAACGTTTTCAAAAATCTGGTCAGAAATCTTAGATTTTATCGCAGTTACTCGAATTGAGTCAACTCTTTTGATTAATCCCCAGACTTTAGAGTATGTTGCCGCAAAATTGAGTCACGGTAAAAAGTAAGACAGTGTGCCGAGTTTTTCTGTTGAATAAGCTCTTATCAGGACTGGTATCACCAATAAAATTTTGTTTTCACCAAGCAAGGAATCCAGGAGATTAACTTGAATGAATCAGATTCCCTCATCAGCAAGTGAACGAGGTATGTGCCAACTAAGACAAGACAGAGCTAGCTTTGTAATTGGCTGGAGACAGAATTTCTAGAAGGCAGGCATTCCCTATGAGACAAAATTGGAAATTCCAGCCTAGTGCGCTTCTTTCAAGGTATTTTCCGCTTGAGTGCAGTTCGCAGGACCGATTATAACTCAGTTATAACTTATTCTGTAATACCTCAGTTCTTTGAACTAATTCATTCCAAAGTTCTGTGAACTGCATCCGTGCAGACAAGGCATAAGAAAAAAAAATGAAAGCTCATCAATCAAAGTTCATCTTCAGGGCAACGATTTCTGTGTTCTATTTTGATCTGTATATATTTTATTATCCATGCATAATGAACTTGATGAATGAGGATTCTCAATACTTTCTATAATTTTCTCTGCAGTTACTATCCAATGAATCATTCAACAAAGCTTGTAAAATCAAATACTATTGCATCTCTTCTTTCTAGATTTATTCATGCTTTCTTTACTGCATTTTACGGTTGCACTTTGAGCTCAATATAGTTAGAAGCCGGTTGATCTCATAAAATAGAAACTTAAATTTGAGCTGTTGGAACTGAACAGGACAACGGTTTGTTGTTGACAGAGCTCAGCCCTGAGTTTTATTTTTCAAGCAAGTCCTTTTTGACTAAGTTGTCGATGTGAACAAAATTCCTATCCTTGCAACAACTATCTTAAGTGAAATTTTTCATTGTTATTTTTTATTATACTTAGTGTTTATTGTATATTTTACAGTCGCATGTATAATTCTTTATTTTATTTTTATATTTTCTTTTTGACAGCAATTTTGTAAGTAGAAGATTTATTTTATTTTATAATTACGTAAAGTATAGTTTCGACTCCTACCCTTATAATATGCAATTATCCAAACTTTTTCCGAATATGAAGTCTGACATTGTATTTTAAAGTTATACATTTAGTCTTTTGCATAAGGTCCAGTATTTGTGTGTGAATTGTCAAATGGTTGCAGGTCTTATCTGCTTTCATATATTTGATGACAAGAAGTTCGTGCACAATTTAAATATGATTATTCTTGCTTCAATACGGAATTAAGCATCCATGAAAGTGATATTATTTTTATTCTATCCTTAATTTAACTCCTAAAATGAATTTTCGTTTCTTTTTAATTTTAATAATTTTTTTACGTACACAATTTTTAGTTAATATTGTCTTTCTTTTTACTTAAATTAATTATCTGTACACAAAGAAACAACCATAAAATGCATTTAAAATTTAAACACATTTATTCTCCATGCATACTCACCCACCAACTCATTTAGGTTTTTTATTATTAATTATTATGACTCTGGTATGTTATAACAGAAATGAGTACTTCATCAATGTATACATGTAAGCAAGTTCAGTGTTTATAATCTACTATCTGGGCTAGCCTGTAAATAATAAAATTATGGTGATTTATTGCCTTTTTTAATTATTTAAAATTGGTTTTCTTTCTCCTCTCTTGTTCAGTTTGCACAAAACCCTGTCTCGGCCCTAAAAACTGCAGAAGACAACAAGATAGGGGAAAATTTTGAGAAATTCTAAGCTCATATTACCTACTGTCCATTAACCTCCTCAGCATCTGCAAGTTATCTAAGGCAACTTTGAAGATTCTCACAAATCACTCTGAGTGGGTAAATTTTCTTCATCTTGCTCCTCAGTTGATGATTTAGTGATCTTTGAGGCTCTCAGAATTATTAAGGAGGAGTGCTGTTTTTAAAAAAAAAATGTGAAAAGTTACCCATCGTAACTAAAATTTCAAATTGAATTCCAGTTTATAAAATTTAATTTCTGTATATAAAACATTAAAAGAAATGTTTAAATACTGTAAGGAACAAGTACTGCAAGTTTGCAATTTTAATATTCATATGTATGAAACACTTAAAAATGAACCGAGTACCATCAGTCACAAATAGCATGTAGATCGTACTTAATTGTCATGCCTCCTGCCATTTATATCTATGATAGTGCTTTAATCCTGTCTATGATTTTGCCAGAGGTTAGACTGGATCGCATTTAGCAAAAAGGAACCAGTGTGATTACAGTCTTTTCAAAATACTGCAATTTCTCAGTTTCTTTTAAAAATACTTAATATGTGTACACTATTAAAATTTACACAGCTATTTTCTTTTAAAATGAACAATTTTTTGGTGGGAAGCCTGTGCTGGTTCCTTTTTGCTAAATGCGATCCAAATGGGCCTCAGTAGGGTGTAACTGAGTGATGTGCTCAAATAAGAGTTAAACAAGCACCAGTCTCTTTGTAGGTACCCAACTGAGAATCTTCTACCTGAGATGAATGCTCTTCCTCCTCAGTCTTGCACTGAATTTCTGAGTTCATCCAAACTCTAATTCTAATTTTTGGCTTTCTTTTTCTTGCTTTGATTTCCCCTTAGTTTAGTGAGGACCTAGCACTGTCTTAACATCCTGTTGTCTACCCTCAAAGTCGCTGATTCAACCTTACCTAAGCTTACCCACTTAAAGGTCTAAGCTATTCAAACTCACTTTCGACCAAATAATATGTCTTGTATGTATATGTTGAAGGCAATCAGGCATTTTATCAAATGCCTAAGCCAGTAGTCAAATTTTGACAGTTTACGGAATTCTGTGAATTTAGGGCGAGAGTTCACGGGTTTTCAATATTTTGGGAAGAATAACTCTTCAAATCTGCGAACTCTCCTTGTTCCTTCCTTTTTACATGCCTTCAGTAAATTTAAATGTTAAAATTTTAAAAAGTTCTATGTTTTATGATGTGCTGAAAATTTCATGATAAATGTGCATTCAGATCTTAAAATTGTTTAAAATACTATTGTATGCTGGATATTTTTACAGAGAGTTCTTTCTCATATGAGCCTCCAATTATTTTGTCTAAAATTAGGGTAAAAAATTAAAATTTCAATTCAAGTAAGAATATTTGACTATTCGCCTGAGCATTTGACAAAATGCCTGATGTGACTACTTGCCTTCGACATATATAATCTACATGTCTATGGATCGTATGTAACCAATGTTTAACGCCATCAACAATCCAGATACTCATATCAGTGTTGGTGAGTGTGCACTCTGATAACAGCACTTTTAGAGTCATTCTTTATGACCTCACAAGCAGAACCAGCCTTTGAGGCATAACGTATCACCATAGCATGAGTAGCTTGACAATACCTTTACTACGTAGGTGCTCCTTTCATAGTGTTTCAGAAATAGGTAATGCTAAAAACTTTATTGCAATATTGCTTGACGATTTTACAAAAATAGTGTTGAGACTACTCTGCTTTGTTACTAGCAACGTTGCCTGTATCCTCTCTGCGGAGGGCTGGTTTTCACAATCAACAATTGCCTAGGGAGTCAAAATCCTTTAATCATAAACACAGCCCTGGAATCTTTACTGAGGCGGAGGACTTGTATGCAATCAATTCTGAACCTCATAATTTCATGTGATCATTCAATTATCATGAATTCCCCCTCCCTCCATTTTATATCAGGAGTCAACAGATGTAACCTACTAATATGGAAGAAAAAAGGTGTGGGTGACAGTTGAGAAAAAGAAGAAGATAATCGATTGATTTTTTTGAACAAAATTTACTATACATATTATTAAAATTAAGGGGTGTACATAAAAGGAGTTTTAAATGTTAGCTTTTTACAAAAATATGTACATTTCTCCTTATCATAGGAGTTAATGAAAAAACTAGAATTCGAATTGTGTGAGATTTTCTTGGTTACGAATGGAAAAAGAGAACTCAGGTTTAAACATTGATAAATGGTAAGCAAATGAAAGAATCAAAGTAATTTAAAGAGCAAGGAATTGAAGCAATGAAGAGGTGGGATCCTATTTCAATCAATTGTGCTCCTGCTCAAGTGTGTGTTTATTGTGGACAACATTTAGGCATTGACCAGTCAACAAAATGTAGACACTCACTTTTCATTAATAATCTGCCTACAGACTAATCATTGAAGTTTCTATATGATCTAAATGTAGCCGTATGATTGTTAACTGACTGCTTGCATCCATAATGAGACTTCTATGGAAGAAGGAGCAAATAAAATTATATGGTCAGCCATTGGCCAACTATATTAATTTAAAATCTATATAGTAAAGTAAATGGTGTTGAAAGTTTGAAACATTCAAGCTCTGCGTACCTTTTTTTATCTTCTTATTTAGTTTCATTTTAGCTGGCCTGATTAGAACCTACAATTATCAATTTCCATCTTTTATAGGGAATTACAGAGGTATATAGCACATAGGTAGTCCCCATCTGGCAAAGCAGCATTCACATATTTCACCAACTTATCAGGGGCCCATTGAGGTGAAATGTTCATAAAAGTTGAATTTAATTTCTTTTGTTCCTTAGAAATAATTGGTTGAGTCATTGAAAGTTATTACTGTCAGACTTACAGCTTGCCGGTTCAGCGTTCTGACCCTACTTGCTCAAATCTGGAGCAAATCATTACACCTAGATGTCCCTGAACAAAGGTTTGTCTGCATTGCAATTTGGAGGAAAACAAAGTTTCCACATCAGGAATGGGGAATTGAGTTGAAGAGGAATGAAGCGAGTGAAGGAAAAACGGGAGAAAAATTTTGGTGAAAATAGTATAAGAGCCATTGAAAGCTATCGGAAAAGCTGTGACTAACAAGCTTTCAGAGAAGTTAAGTTCTCACTCACATTGAGTTTTAAGTCACAATTTTTTTAGAGTTTCGTTTTCCATTATATGTATTCCAAAAAATTGTAAAGTTTTTCCTGAACAGAGGGTAGGAAAATAGAAAATTTACCAAGTACAGTACAAAAATCGATAGTGAATAGGCATTTAAGTGACAAAGAAATAATTCTCCAGAGGAATGAAGCTGAATCGAAAAAGGAGAAGAAAATGAATTGCAGAGTTCAAAAACAAGCTACCTCAGCTACTTATTCTAGAACTTGTTCCTTTACCCCCTCCAAATCAAGCTTGACCCTATTCTAATTGCCCCTCTCATCCAGACAAGTGATTATATCCTCTAAATGCATATTTTCTGTGGATATCAAAATCTGCCGATGACAGGCCTTAAATAGGATCAATTCGATAGGACGTTTTTATAAAAATGAAATGACAAGTTTTCAAACCATACAATCCAATCATGATGCACACTCGTTAAGTTCTGCTTATGTTAGTGAAATCATTCGCAAATTGGTTAGGTCTTTTCCTTTTTTGGTGCAAAAAACTTCATGGAAACAAGGTAAAATCAATTGATCCATAGCATGAGAGACGAATACCAAAAGCTCTGATTTTAAGCCAGCAGTTGAGAAGTTCAGCTGATCACAGAATCAAAAGTTATAAGTTGGTGTGCATGGATAGAAGGGCTCACTAGTTTCGAGACACTCTTATGAGATTTAGTGAGTGAAATCAAAAAGGTAATGATTGCTCCTCAAAGTGCTTTCCTCAAATATTTCAGCAGAATTCAAATAAAATGGAACGGCAGTGATTTGATGACAAAGACTTTCTGAACCTATGCTTGACCCTCCTTTCCTTACGTCCTGTCTTGTGTTCCTATTTGATTTACAAAACATGTCCAACTGTAACAAGTTACTTTTTCATATTCCGGTGCAGAAGTAAAATCCTGCGTAACAAATAAACAAAAATTGAATGGTTTTAAGGGAGGAAAATATTTGGAGAAGCTGTAAAACAACTTGTATTGCAGAGCAACCAAGAAAACTGAGTATGAAAAATGTGATTTTCACAAAACTTAGAGCAAATATTTCATTGACTCATTGTGACAGCTATCACCTAAGTTTGAGAATGATGAGATCTTATTGTGCACAGTTTTCGAGAGGAATTTCCTTCTCCTAGATAAAAAACGCATTCATCAATACGATATATTGCTTCTGGAAACGCTTTTTCATTGGTGAGATGCCTTGGGAGCATATCTTAGATTTACATCAACACTTTATACAGTGCAAGATAGACGAAGATGATCTAATCTTCCAATCACCGGCTAAAATTTGGTAAATTTGATGTAATTCTCGACAAGACTTTTGTTAAACATTTGACATTTTGATATTTGTAAAACTCATAACTTTTAACATCATGATGCGGTAACAAAATAATGTCTCTCCTTTTTTCTTATAAAATATTTGAGCTTTTACTGCTTTACGATTTCATTCATTGAATTTCAAACTTGTAATTTGCAGTCATTGATCGTAGCACATGTATCAGTCACTTGTGTTCAAAAGTTTAATCGTGTTTCCTGATACTTATATGGACTCTTAACAACATTAATTAATTTAAAAATAATTTAATACTTAAAATTGTATTATTTTCAAAAAGTCATTTTATTTAAAATTATTTTGAATACCGTTTCAAATAAGGTATCATATATCACAATACTAATATTTTGAACAAAAAAAATGCCAATATTCTTTTGAATATAAATATATCCAGTTTGAAAAATGAATTGTTGAGTGCAAATGAAAAGGTATTTATACAGGTTTGCTTTTGAATCGTATGAACATGCTGGTTCTGAAAATGCCTCTTAGGAACAAATATAAATAAGATAGATTGAAAAGAATAAAATATGTGGAGCCACATTCTTCTTCCCTTGATTCGGCAGAACCACCTAGCCTCTTAATTTTCTTCAAAGTTTTGAAAGATTTCTTTCAAATTATTATTACAATTCTTCAGTCTCATATTAATGATTACCTACTTAAGCAATGCTTAAATTAAAAAATATTTGTATAAAAGAAGGCCAGAAATCACATTAAGATTAAAGTCAGTTCCTAAAAATAATTCAAAATTGATAAGATTTTTTTTCTTTTTTCCCTTTTTTTCAAAAAAAAGAAAAAAAAGCTTATCCAAATAAGAGATTGTTTGTTTATAAAAAATAACGCATACAATAGCATTAGATATAACATTTGAGTAGGCTGGACTTTAGCGAGGAGATTGTGAGTATCCGTGTGAAAATATTTGTCCCAAGGGCCCCAACATTTATGACAACTTACTTACAGGTCCTTTCTGATCAAACAAGTTTTTTGCATGCTCCTTGCTTCTAATACCAAATTGCACCTAATTGGACCATTTAAAAATGCACGTTCATTGAAGAGCCATCACTTAAGCTTTATCATTGAAACGGAAAAAAGGTCAAAATTGTTGGGGCAGTTGTATGCTGACAAAATGGCTCTACATAGAAATTCATGATGAAAAACGAATAAAAATAAATAAAGAAATAAATAAAAACTGATACAACACATGTAATAGACAAAAAGGTGAAATGTATACATGTTTTAAATAGTTCAAGCTGATGATCGAGAGAAGAATTTTGAGAAAAATGAGACTATGTAAGTATATCATTCTGCACTCCTACATTTGACGGTAAGTATTTGATTTTGGGGATCTAGCACTGATCATTTTTAGTACAGGTAAAGAGAAATGAAATTATGACTCCTCATTGGAAAGAGAAATGAAAATAAACAAGTTTTTAAGAAACATTAAACAAAGCTTTGTTTTAAAATTGAAAAAAAAGAAGAAAATAATAATAATTGGTAACAGACAAAAATATTTGTTAGAATGGGCAAAAAATTAAGAGGGTAAAAAAAAGGAGAAAAGAAAAGAAAAAAAAAAACAATTAGACTGACTTAAAAATGGTAACACTAATCAATTACATAGAAACGAAGTAAATTGTTAATTTAATAGGTATTTATGTACAAATTAACTGGTAAATTTTTCACCACCTTGTTTGATACGCATGTACCAAAGTTTGAAGGACTATGTACAAATGCACACACAAATGCATGGAAAGGATTAAATATTTACCTCTAGGTATAGCTCTTGGTGCAGTTATGCGCTCATAAGTATTTACAAGAAAAGGTCATAGTTATAACAAATACCTATAAACGCTGTAGTATTTGAGAAGATAGCCTTTAAAAAGAGCTTGCACTTCCTTGAGAAATTAACGAAATAAAACAAGAAAGAAGCAATAAATTAACAGAACACAAGGGAGATGACTCATTTAATAAATAAACATACAGAATACAGTGTCCATGTATATCCATTATGAGCCAAATTAAAATCATCTCCAGGGACTGGTTCACACACTCCTGCTTTTTATTCTCATTTCTATATCTATTGAAAGACTATTATTTTCTTTTGTTATCAAAGTGGTGTCACAAAATTACTCCATGGAAAACTGATGAATAAACGTTTTGAATATTAAGGTGTTAAACATGAAATTGACAATATTCTAGAGGTTTTATGCGTCTTTTTACAGAATTATTTACTGGATTTTGCATTTAAATATTTTCATGCTGTAGTCAAAATTACAACCCTGAAAAGGTTTCTCTCTTTCCTTTGTTTTTTTCTTTAAAGGGGGGGGGGGATTTTGAAGTTGCTTTCATCCACATTTTTAGGGTGGGAAAATGAAAGAGACAGTAACAGAACAAGGTAACTTTTAAGAACACATGGACGATTATACAAGGAACATTTGGTCCTACAACTTCTGCATGCAGGGGGTAAAACCATGATCTCTTCCAATAACTGGTCACAGAGAGCAGGAAGATAATGTAAGGGAAAAACTCCTCCAAATTTCATCAGACTGTATCTATGAATCTTTAATGCAAAATGTCCTCCATAACTGTTTGGACAGGAAAAAACTAAAGATTGCATATTCCTTTTACCTTGATGTATGGCAATGTGAGAGAAAAAAAGTCAGCTTTTTTTTAAAAAAAGAATAGATAGAAAATGAAGGAGATGGCAGGAAGGGGGTGGAAGAAGGTAACCTTATGTTAGTTGATGATCCACTGTCCTAATGGACACATTTTTGCCTTATTTTACAGGGTTTTTTTTTCTCTCTCTTTTCTTTTCCTGATCAACTTCAAAACAATATCTTGCCTGCAAACACTGAAACAAGTCCAAGTTAGATTATGGCACTTGATACTAAGTATGGTTCATCCAAATTTTTCGGTTGAAAACTGAGATCATAAGTGCCAATAGAGGCACTCTCTTCTCTTTGAATTTCTTCAAAAAAACAAATTGAACAATTTTGATGAAAAACATATAAGGGCAAGTTCCCCACATAACGGGTAAATATATTTAAAAATTAGAGAGGGCATAGTTAATGACATGCTTTGAAGTGTTTGAATATTTCCCGGTGAAAAGTAAGGGGTAGACCCAGGAGAGTGATCTAAAATGACTCTACATAAGTAACTCAAAGTTTCCTAAATTACAGAAAAAAGGTAATAATAACTTTCAAGAGGAACAATTTCTCAGTTCCAAAAGAGAGGGTGAATTTTAAAGTTAAAATCAAAGCGAAAATAACTGAAAAACTTAGGAACTTCTACTTTTCCAAAGCCTCAGAATATATAAAAACAAAAACCAACTGATTCGATCAATAATTTGATTTGGTAAGAAATAAAGTCAACTAATTTACATTACCTAACTCAACTGAGATGAGAATTGAACAAGCTAGAAAAAGAGAGAATNGGGGGGGGGGGGGGGGTGTAGAGATTCCCTGTGGTCTGGGACAGAGCTGAAATGAGACAGCAGTTTGGGGCTATTTTCTCATTCTCTTAAGTGATACAACAATTAAGTTTGTAATTCTAGTTTTACAAGCACATCAATTTGAACCAATCAAAAATATATGGTAATCTAATAAGTCAACAAGGACTTAAAAAAATGAAAAAAGCTTTGGGAAAATGAAAAAAAAAAACAGGTTAATAAAAAGTACAATACCTATTCCAATTTGACTTGCTTTTGATATTTAATGATATGAAATAGAAAAAAAGGGTGTGACAAATGGTAATTTTAAATTTCCAAGCTTTAATGGCAGTGAGAAAGCTGGATTCAAAAATTACAAAAGTAATTATAAGAATTGTAATAAAAAAAAAAACCAAAAAAAACTACTGATGAAAAAGAATAGTATTATAGGTACAAAAACAATGATAACACTTGAATTAAATCTACAGACCATAAAGCACTTCTTTGATCATTTCTTGTCTATCGATGAAAATGATTGAAATCCACAACAAACATTAATTTAATGACAATACTGAAATATTCAATTCGGTGCCTCTTTTTTCATACTTTTAGTTCCTTAATGAGATTTTTAAAAACTGCGAATAAATAGAATTTCATGGCAAAAAAGTAAACAGGTATTGTTTGTTTTTTTCCCCCGTTCATTTTACATACTGGAATTTCTTTCATGATGTGGGATTACGTAGATACTGATTAACGTTACATTTGTGAAGTAGATATTGCCACTTAAGATGAGTGCATCAGTTAGCTCCTGTGAATTACAACCATTGATAATGAATTTTTAAAATTAAACTGACCGCACTCTGATTTTAGAAAGGTTACGTTAGGCCACTCAACAAACCTTTAGTTGAACAAAAAAGCTATTTTATTTTATTTGACCGACTTAATTGTAAAGCAAATTTCTGTAAAGAAATAAAATCTAAGCGCAAAAGTAGATGTTTAAGTGTAATGATTTTTTTCACAATCGTTATCATATTATTACAATCTACTATTCGTACGGTTAACGAGTTAAAATTAAAGTTGATTTTAAGAGTTTTATTTACACTCTAAATAATATTTTTCACAGAAAAAATTAAAGTGAGAAGAACTTCTAATATAGAAGGTATATCATCAAGTTTATTTAATAGACTCAACGTTGGAAAGGTAATGATACTATTAGGTACTTGGAGAAAAGTTGAGAGATGAAGTTTGAAAAAGAGTTTAGATCGAAAATTTTGAGGTAAAAATGGCGGAATGGGGAACATTGGATTTCAATTGCATGCCGCTTATATAGCTACAATTTAAATTCGTCAGTTATAAAAACAGTCGGCCCAGAGGCAGGTAAACCTTGGAAAACTAAATAAACTTTACTGAGATAGTTTCTTACAAAATAAATAATGGTAACTAGATCAACGGCAACACAAAAATGGTAGTTATCTCATACATATGTTAAGCTTGAACTTAAATTAAATTTATAACTAAAATGTTTTCAGCCCGACGGCTGAAATTTCACTTTGGCAGGATAAATTGATTTCTTATGAGACAGGCGGAAAGAATAAAAGGTATATTTTTACTTCTTCTTTTTCTTCTTGGAAAATTCAAATGCTCACAAGACAAATGGTAGTAATTTGCTAAAATTTTATGAAATGTACAAATTATACAGACTTTAAACAATTCCGTGATTCACTACCTACTACCTTTGAATGGTAGAATTTAACAAAAATGGTACATAAAACATTTTACTGTCTAACAATAACGAGGCTGCAGACTGCACCTAAAACAGAAGAGATGAGACAAGTTAATTAGACGATGAATGAGATGATTACTTAAATAATTGAGAAAAAGAAAGAAAAAGAAAGAAAAAGAAAGAAAAGAGGAAAGATGACGAGTTATAAACAAGGAACTAATAGGGAGAAATGTGTTGGCTAAACAAAATAATGCATCTAGCATTTATGATCTTCAAATTGAAACTCTAGTGGAAAGCACAAGTGATTGATCAAAACTTAAAGACGGTTACAGCAATTCAAAAGAATCACACTGCTTCTAGATGTGTTGAGTGTATTGATCGTTGTATATTACCTTCCCAGGAAGCACAGATTGCAAAAAGTAGCAATTGCGGAGTAAAAATTTTGCAATTCCATTAAGTGTTGTGTATGTTGCCTAACTCCTATTTGAAGGGGCCCCATTTATGGAAACTTATTCCAGTAAAATTGAAATAAGTTGCAATTTTTCAATGCATTGCAAATTGCCTATCTTTCTGACACTTGAAGCTCATTTTATTGATTGCTTAAAATTGGCATAAATTGACTAAATGATGTAAAGATATTGCAATTTAATAGTAAAAAAATTACAATTTTATTGAAATTAAATTTCAATTTAATTTCAATATTTTTGTTGCACTGTGCTACTTGGGTTAAAATATTACTGAAGAAAGAAAAAAAAGGGGGGAATTAACAGAGAGCAAGTAGTTCTTGCTGTGAACTTGGAAAATTACTTTAAAAATTATCGGACAGGTATGAATTACTTGAATGATTCACCCACAAAACGTGCTATTCTTACCTCAGGGAGACGTACTAACAAATCGTGAAAACGATTAGGCTGCTGAGGAGCTGTATTTTCTACATAAGTCTTCAAACAACTCATATATCTTTCTAGTATTGATTCTAATTCACTAGTTCCTGCTCGATTAGCTGAAAAGAAAAAAACAAAAAAAATTACAATAAATATTGAGGTGAGCAATAATAAGAACGAGACAAGAGATTATTTTTAGTTAGTGAAAATCAAGAAATTTAAAATCTTCTTCTTTAAAAACTCACTACTTGTTCTTGAGCTCCCTGGACTATTTTTAAATGTACCTATGATATTTAAAAATTTAAATTGAAAAGTGTGAGTGCTTAAAAACGGAGAAAGTTCCAATTTATTAATGTTCAATATTCGTAATATATTTATCCACTGATTTAAAAGGCCCTGAATGGCTGTCATTAGTTTCTGGTTGATAAATTGTTATTTTGATCAAATAAGACTGAGCTTGAATGATAAATCTCTGAAAGAAACGTATGCACTGTTAGAAACAATCAAAGCACTGATAATTACCTTCAAATAAGTTTCCATTATAGGTGTCTTAATTTTAAAATTTCACTTCCTATTTTCAGTGAATGATTGTTTTTGAATGAGCATCGTTTTGATTGTTCTTTCTGTAAAATTTTGGGGTATGTATGTGAAAGACACCAAATTTCAAGTTTACTCCAAGGATGTAGGAAAGAATGTACACTTACAAGGATTGAGCATTATTATGACTTTCAAACAGACATATTCTTCCATACGTAGTTTGATGCGGCGGAACATAAGGGTAACATGTGTGATTTTTTCGACCATCAGTCCAACATCTTGCCTGAGCTGGTCCATCGTAATGGGTCGCCCCATCATTGATGTCAGACACGTTTGTAGTGTGCATAAATTATTTGATACCTGAGGAAAAATTTGAGTTGAACTATAAAATCAAAACATATTGCAGCATGAAGTGCACGAAAGACAACATTTGGCGCCCCCCTTGGGCAAATCATTTTCCTGACTAAATGTTAGAAGATAGGTGCATTTAAAGAGACGAAATTTTGACCCTACAGTCAACAACTTGCAAAAAGCTACAGGACATGAAAAAATGAATCAATTGAACGTTAATTCAATGAACGTTAGTGGCTTCCCTTTTGTGGATACAGCCAGACAAAATTTTCGCCCAGAGAGCCACAGCTTAATGGTATCTCATAGAATTTGATTTTTGCTTGTTTCATTTTCCATACTGAAGCTTTTGCCCTTCACGCCACTCTTTAAGAGACCTCTAAAAATTGTTATAAATGTATTTCTAAAAACGGCTATTTATTTGAGGTATGCTTTGTACCCAGAGAAGCTTGAGATATCTCGAGTTTCAAAAATAAAGAACACTTTTGTTTGAGGAGGGGCTTCACATCCTCAGTAAGGAGGGGGAGGGGCAGTTACAGGAATAAAATATTTTCAATTGCCTTTTGAGAAATTACTACGAATGGTTGAAAATATTACACACAGAAATGAAACAATGGATTTCAAACGGTAAAAGTTCAATGAAAAATCGCGTGGGACTCACTTGTTGCGTGAAATCCGCTTCAGTGCCATCAGTGCTAGTGGAACCGAGTTTGTGAGCTCCGTGAATTGCTTGATATGCAGATGTTGTCAGTACGAGTAGCTCATGCCACTTATGAGTTAGTAATTTCGTATGTACCTGAAACCAAGAGATAATGAGTCATAAGAGAAAATTACAAAAAAGAGCACTTAGCTTTATTAGAGACAATTCCAAAAAGATGTCTTAGAAATACAATCTCCTACTCCTGGTCTTTTCAAGATTGCAGCTAGTGATTCAGAGTTACAAGTGAGGGTTTGATTTCCAGCATTGATTCCATGGGTCAAAAAGGACTTTTTTGGGGTATATATAACATTACATCGAAAACTACACAGCCTTACTATCCCCCCCCCCTCTCAAAGTTTGAAAAAATAATTTGCTTCTTTACTTTTACTTCATTTTTTCTTAAAACATTGCAGCAACATTAATGGATCAAATTAATTGGAAGTTAGTGCTCAGACAAGTTATTTTGAGTGTTTTTTTTTTTTTTTCTTTTTTTTTTTTCATTTTTTATCTTGAAAAAATTTAACTTCTTAAAATTGAAGGAAGGGGGATCAGACCTTCGAGAGGCCAAAATTAATTTCTGAAAAATTATAGCCTCACCCCACACAAATAGAGATTTCTCCCTTTCCTTTCATTTAAACCAAAAATAAACAGGCACCTTTTGAGATTTTCAAAAATGTGAGATGAAACATGAAATACTTACTTCTACAGGTAATTCTAAGTAAAAAGGAAGCCGTTTCGTCCATTGAACTAATTTATAAACAATTGAATCTCCTATTTTCATTAGTTTATCAGATAAATCTGATTTATGCTCCAGAAGATCATCCAGATTCTGCGAAAGAAAAAAAATATTTTCATTACTAAAAGCAGAACAGTGAATCAAGCTATTTGACAATTTTCCAACTTCCAAGTTTGCAAAATTCTCTTTATTTTTGTTTTTTATTTTATTTTTATGTTTACATTTTTTACATGGAGCCTACAATTTTTGTGGGCTAAAAATACACGTCATTATACAATTTCTTAGCAGATCTTACTGACTATTTTCGCTAAGTTCTTTCAGGGAATAGTATGGGTTCACCTTCAGATATTCTTTTAAAAAAATGAAAGGCAAAGCAAATTTTATTCTGCCATAATATTGGCACAAAAACCAAAAAATTATGAATGCAAATTCACTACTGGAAATAAAGAATAACAAGTGAGGCTTTTGGTACCTCATTTTGTACAACTATCATTTTTTGACAAGTAGCACTTGAGTATAGGTGCTTTGGTTTAAGGCATCTTCTGATCTGTGATTCCTTCATGCTTCTCTTGCTAGTGAAAAAACTGGAAAAAATGAAAGAACTTAAAATTGTTCTCTTGACCGCTTACAACCGCCTAAGTCGATAAAAATATTCATTCCAGCTGATGGAAAAAAAGTTTCAATGAGCTGGGAGCAAAATAGAATTTAATGAGTTCATAATTTCGAATACTTGTGGAGCTCTTAGTCTATTCTAAACACAAAAATTGACTTTAACTGCTTTCCTTATTGGAATTGCTACTTTAGTTCCAAATTTGCCCATTGAATCCATATCAATAGATGAAAGATTCAATTAGTTATGGTTGAAAATGGGGATACTGTAGAGTGAATGCTTACTTGAAGAGTTGCTATATCTTGAAATTCATCACAGTCTACTAAGCCCTGTATCATTGACAGGGTGGCATCGAGTGTTAAGTTTCGATCACGCGACGAGCTGACAGTATTATCCAACCTTTGCCGCAAGTGAACGACCTGTAGAAATATGATAAAATTTTGAATTATAAAAACAGCTAGGTATAATTGAAACTTTGATATAGTTTGATTGTTGCTCTTTAATCTTGTGAGAATAAGCTTTGGCAGAAGAGAAATATTAATCATTTTGGCTTACAACAAGCAATGACAAACGTACTTATAAATAAGAGATAAATGTAGGTATGGTAGTAAATTAATTTGAACAGGGACAATAGGCGTGCCTGTGCTTTCCTCATGAAGCAAATGCTTGCTCTTTTCTTCCACAAAATCAGGATCTATTAGCCGAAAAAAGGAAAAATTTGTTAGAATTTTAACTTACCTCACTCGGATTAGTTAGTGCAGTTTTAAGAATTGTGCCATTGACAAGATGCGCAGGAATGGTTGGCTCTGGTCCTTTGTTTGGCTTACCCTCAAGTTTTAACTGCCCATTTCTTGTATTCTTCTTATGCTTTTTATACTTAACCTGTAATCAAATTGAAAAATTTAGCATGAAGAGACATAAAAAATTCATAGAGTTTTAGCAAAGTTTCGTGGATGACGTCTAAAATGTCAGAGAAAGAGAGCTGTTCCATATGGACGCGCGTAGAAAATTTTAAGAAAAGAGCTACTTGGTATTAGATACCTTTGATCTGGATGAAGGTTATTTTAGAAAATTATATTGAGTAGGTAATGGTGCCTGAGGGCACTTGCACTCCTTAAAGAAATCTTTCAATCTTTCAGATGAGCATAATGAGTAAAAAGTAAGTAGAATCCAAGGTCAAGATTATCACATTATAGCATTTCTAATGCCAACTGGTCTGCAAAATTTAAAGAATGAATAATGAATATTACCCAACTGAAATGAAAAAATAACAGGGTCTCAAAAATGGCTTAAACTCTTGCTAACTATAAAACTATGAACGAAACAAAACTTCTAAAAATGATTCAGAGCCTCAAACTGAGATATATTTAGGACCATTTTGTTTGGAATGCTTCCCTTAGGTATATTTGTCTCTAGACTTCTAGTACCTACTCTTTGTAACAAACAATGTATCGTTAATTGAAGTAAAATAATGCGTATCTGCATTGCAATGTTTCAAAATCTCTGCGACTACATTTCTATCTTTAAAAAAAAAAAAAAAAAAAAAAAAAAAAAAAAAACCAAGCAGTTAAAATACCTCCTCGGAATTTTCTGTGAAAAAGTTTGAATCAGTGAAGAAAATTCACAGAAAATTTCAAGAAAAACTGTTGGTTGGTTTTCTTTGGGAAAATTTAAAAAAAAAAAATTGAGCAAAGATTTAAATCGTCACGATCAAAAATATGCACTTTCCGAATGCAGCCATTGGTATACAACACTTTTTCCTTTAGATAAGAGCGCTCCTTCCAAGAAATGTAACATGTCCTAATTTGGGACTGAATGTTTGATGCAAAACATCCGGGGAGCTAATTGACCTATAAGTTGCAAAAACCGGAATCTCTTGAAACGTACCTTGTACAAATTGTAAACAGCTCCAGAATTCCGACCTCCAGGCATTCTATCCTCTCGAACAGCTGTTAACAAACAGAATTAAATCAGTGATCAAGCAGGAGTGCGCCGCGACAGTTGGTTTCTATTCCTCTATACATCAGATTACAACATGGTATAGGTACACAGCACATTTGTTTCAATTCTTCACATTCAAACTCAAAGGCTTGGCCGCTTGGCGGCTGGGCTCCAGGAAAAACTGTGGCATCTGTTAAAAGTTTCTAAGTCCAATATTAATGGAGACTGGGGGGTCCGCCCCCTGGCAGCCTGACCCCGGATATAAGTGTCACTGCCAGCCTAATGAAAAGTATCGAGAAAGTTTAAAAAATACAATTCAGCAAAAACAATTGAAAGCATCGCGGCATGATTATATGAGAAGAAGACTGAACAATCTGACTACATTTTCCGATAAGAAACTAATATTTTTGGCTCGCGTTATTTCTACAAGAAGCGGAATGAGCCTTCTCCCAGCCCTTTCTCTCCTTCAAAAACTTAATTTAAGTAACACGATTTTTAATTGAAAATTCGTTTCTTCAAGTTCCATTGCCCCCTTTGAAATCGGAGTCATCCAAGAATATCCTGTATAATTTCCTGTAGGTTTCTCAGTTAACTTAAAAATTAATTTTTTTTAAAAAAAAAATTAACGCGATATAAACCAACTGAGATGCCGTTCCGAAAGATGAACTCAGCCGTTGAATACCTAATAGGCGGAGCTTAAAACGAAAGAGGAATATTCGTAGTTGGGTTCGAACCCAACATGCAACTATTTTAACTCTGCGGTGGGCCGGGTTGCATACTCTCAATTTTGCAGGCGAAATCTGATACCTGCCTGCGGCTTTCGCGATAGGGAAAGGGTGCGAAAATTATTGTTTTCCTTGAGAGTGACGCCTTCATCGGTAAACTATTCGGAAGTTCGTGTTGAACAGATTTGTAACGCGATATTAACAAGCTGAAATGCTTTCCAAATGACGAACTCGGCATACGGGTTGCATAGCGACGGTGAAACTACCAAACCACGCATCTCGGTTTGCGACGTTGCAGATTTCCTGTCATACTTTATTGTTTAAATGAAAAACTTCTCAACATCAATTCTTTAAAATTTCCGTGATTTTTCTTCTCCAAGCGAAGAAAACTCTGTGTAAATCTCAAGGAATGATATTGATTTGCTCTCCTTCCAAAAAATAAAATTGGAGCAGTGATTTTTAAACATCACAAACTAGATACCTACGTGATCTACTAGTTTCACCCCCGATATAATTATACTGTGGTACAAACAGCGTGTACAATTTCAGCCTTACGATTTTAATTTATGGTAGGATAGGATACGATTATTTAGGATTCACTCATACCTCGTAATTATTTGGCCTCAGCAAATAATTTTGTGTTCGAATTTTCTTCGTGGAAGCAACTTAAATTCAGGAGATTCAACTCTATCCTTTTTCACTTTGAAAAGGAAGGGGGGGGGGATGGTGTCATGGCGCAAGAAAAGGAAAAGTATAAACATACATACAAACAGTTTTTTGAAAATAAAAGTGACAGCGATAAAACACTAACCTTGTAATACCATTCCTTGCTCTATACATTTCTTGAAGCGACAATATTGACATCGGTTTCTTTGGGCCTTGGTGATTTCACAGATGCCATCTGCAACGCAAGTATAGACTCTCCTATTCTGCACGGTCCTCTTGAAAAAGCCTTTGCACCTATCAAGAAAAAAGAAGGCCCGTTTATTATAACTTATCTGGCTAAGCAGTCGAGTTATGGGTTGGTACCTCCTCTACTTCTGTTAGACCATGGGGCACTTTGTCTTCGAGGAGTTGGCACAAAAACTAAGAGCAAAGCCGGTTATTGGAAGTTTTGTCGGCGCTAACTCAGAGCCGACTGGTAGGTGCACAACTTGTGTAAAATTTCGGTAGAAACACGATGGCACCACTGGTTCTCTCTAAAACGAACCCCCAAGCTCAAAATATCCCTCTAAGTCGAGGCTGCAGTGGCGAGGATCCCGCGCGCTACGCGAGAGCCCAGCTCTTTATCCAGTCAATGCACGAATAGGGAGCTAATACATTAGTGGGGTTGCCGCTTTGTGTAGAGGATTCACGGCTGGAATCGAGACGACCCCCCTGATGTATGCTCTCTATCTTGGCATGGAGAGCTCGACTGGATATCTGGATACAGAGATGGACTCGAAGACCCCCCCCCCTCCCCCTTAAGGCCTTAACCAAGAGATCGTTTTTAATTAGCTGTGGTGTTAGTTTCAGAGAAAAACAGGCTATTCTTTCCGTGCATGGGCATTTGATAGCCAGCAGCAGATTCCTGTCGGTGTTAACTATGATGTATAATAAAGCTACCGGATGTTGAGTTGACACTACCTGAAAGTGACTACTAGATGAACTGAGATTCGCATTTAGCCAGAAAATTGAACACCCACTATCATTGTTTTCTTTCTGCCCAAGTAGCAGAGGTTGAAACAACTTGCAACAAAATCGTTTGATTCTTGCAACTAATAGATTGATGTCTTGACGTGCAGATTGCTTACTCCCTCCCCCGAAGGAGCTATCATTGTCGGAACTAGTTGCAATTAAGTTGAAACATGTTTCAACTTCAAAGTATTGCTAGTTGCCTATCTTTAGAGTTTAAACAACTTTGGTGCAGCAATTTTGCAATCTCAGCAGGTTGCAACTTTGTCTTCCGATCAGATCCCCGAAAATGGGCACTTATGGACCAAAAGTTGACCGAAAGTTGCAACTTTGTTGCAACTAATACCAACATTGTTTCAACTTGTTGCAACTTTTACATTGAAAAATGCTACTTGGGTGTGTGGAGTTGGGGATGGAAGGGGGTAGTGGTCACTGTGGCGGTCTTACCCTTCGCAAGTGATGATGCCGTAGTGGAGTCCGGTGGCCTTGTCCTCGCAGATCATGCAGATCATGGGCTGCTCGTCCTCCTCGGTCTCCTCGTGGATCTTCTGGACGACGGGGCCCGGGTTGAGGGCGTGCCCGGCCGCGTGGGCGTCGCCGTTGGCCTTGATGTAGGGCACCGGCCAGCAGGAGCTCGGCGGCCCGGCCCCGTAGGAGCTCAGGTTCAGCGCCTGGATCTGTTGCGAGGCGGGCAATTGAGAGAGATCTCCCGCCCAGAGCTTCTCCATGTTGAGCGGCGCCGGGAACACCGAGTACGGGCGGAGGCTGAGCTGCTGCTGCTCCTGCCCCAGGTTGAGCAGGAGCTGGGCCGCCGACTCCTCGCTGTTCCCCATCGTCCCCGTCGAGAGCGGCGACTGCGAGGCCGACGGCGACCACGAGCACGACGTCGACGCCGCCACCATCAATTGCTGCGGCGAGTGGAGCTGCTGCTGCTGTTGTTGTTGCTGCTGCTGCTGCTGCGATTGCTGCTGCTGCTGTTGTTGCTGCTGCTGGTTGGACTCGTTGGGCTGGGACCAGACCATGGTCCTCACGCCGCCGGCCTCTCCCATGATGACGGTGGGCGTTGTGCGGACGCTGGTGGTGACCGGCTTGAGTTGAGGCGAGGAGAGCGGGGGCTTCATCTGATCACAGTAGTTGGCGCCGCCGATGAGCTCCGGGCGGACGCCGTTGATGCGGCCGCCGCTCGGGGCGATCGGGGTCGTCACCGGGCTCACCATCGGCGAGCTCACCATCGGCGAACTCACCCTCGTCCCGGGCGCCACCGTCGAGACCCAGAACGTCGTGCTCGGCGAGAGCGACGAGGGGCTCGCGCTCGAGGTGAGCACCGACTCCCGCCTCTGGATCGGGGTCGCCACCCTGCTCTCGAAGCTCAGCTGCTCTTTCGCCGCCTCGCACCTCTCTCCGCTGAGCCTGTTGTTGGCCATCGTTGAGACCACCACACCCTGCTGCGCCACCAACGCCCACGAGTTCGGCGTCACGACCGATTCCCGCTGCTGCTGTTGCGCTTGCGGCGGGGGTGCTTGTTGCTGCTGCTGCTGCGTAGGTTGCTGTTGTTGATGATGATTTTGCTGCTGCTGTTGTTGCTGTTGCTGCTGTTGCTGGGGACTTGGCTGCAGCTGCTGATGTTGGTTTTGTTGTTGGTTTTGCCGATGGTTCTGTTGCAGCTGTTGCTGGGGTTGGAGGTGCGAGTGGTGGTGTTGGATGAGCAGGAGTGTCTGTTGAGGGGAAGCTCGTTGCCTGTCTCCGCCTCCGTCGAAGACGCTGTTGTTGATCTCTTGCTTTACTTTCAGGCACCTTTCTAAATGACTATCGCTTATCCTTTCTTCTTTGATGCACATGGATTTCACCGTCCGCTCCTCTTCGACCGGCGACGGGAGTTCCGGTAGAACTGAGTCCGGGGACGCCGTCCTGAAACCAGAAACGAAATTTTTGTCCCAAACGTTCGGCAACTAAAAAACTGACTCAGTGAAACTGTGTTGAAATTCTATAAAACTGACTCAGGGAAACTGTGTTGCAATTCTATAAAACTGACTCAGGGAAACTGTGTTGCAATTCTATTTAAGGTTTAGGTTTCCACTCTTGGATATTATTGTGGTTTACATCCTCGTGATGGTAAATTCATTATAAGAGGAATAATGATTTAAGAAATATAGCTTATGCGGAACTAAACCATTACATTACATTAAAAAGATCTTGAAATTTTGATAATAGAAGGTTCAAATAATATAATCGTTAAAGGAGTATTCTCAATAATGTTGACAGGGCATGCAAAATAAATTCAGTGAGCTGAAAAAGCTCTCTGTCTAAAAACACGAGAGAGAATGAATATTTAATGACGGGTAGGTACATACCTGTCACGAATGGTGCCAGGACTTGGTGATGCCCTGACAATTTCCATTTTGACGCAGGGTGAGCCAGGCCCCACGACGTCAGGAGAGGACGTGCTAGTGTCGGCTACGCTTTCTCCTGAAAAAATCATGGAGAGAAAAAAGTCGCATGAGAAAAAATAGAAGAAATACATGCAAAAAATGGATAGACCTGTAGCTATGAGCTTTGATGACTTATGTGCGACGTTTACATCCACGCTTTTTTTAACGTATTGTTAGCTCCGGAGGATACGTTCAAAATATCATATCGACGGTGAAACTACCAAACCACG
Organism: Bemisia tabaci; assembly: GCF_001854935.1. Taxonomy (NCBI): domain Eukaryota; kingdom Metazoa; phylum Arthropoda; class Insecta; order Hemiptera; family Aleyrodidae; genus Bemisia; species Bemisia tabaci. The sequence continues at coordinate 699,046 of NW_017565171.1, forward strand.
TATCTCGGTTTGCGACGTCGCAGACTTCCTGTCATACTTTATTTTTTAAATGAAAAACTACTTGACGTCCAGTCTTGAAAATTTCTGTGATTTTTCCTCTTCGTGCGGAAAAGAGTCTGTGAAAATTTCAAGGAATGATCTTGATTTGGTCTACTTCAAAAAAATAAAATGTGAGCGTAGATTTTTAAACACCGCAAACGAGATACGTGGTTTGGTAGTTTCACCGTCGATATGTGGTCGTCGTCATGCTCCTATCAGAATAATCGGCCAAACCGAGATGGTGAGAATTTCTTTCAGCAATCTGCAGACATCGACATTGGATCTATGGCGTGGCGTGAATTGCGATATATCGATCGTTAAGCCGTTTAAACCTATGAAAAAAGATCGATTATAAGGGTGTTCGCAGCGAACACCTTAGTAATCGATTCTTTACCATAGCTTCAAATGGCGAGATATCGATAATCGATTATTCACGCCACGCCACTGCATTGGATGAAAATATCTGAAGTTGTGTCACGAAAGTTGTAAGGTTGTTATACGTATAATTTTTTGATCATATCTTCTCGAGTATCTGGACTCCAAGTTTTCAGTTTTTCCATTCAAGGAGATAATATAAAAAAAAAAAAAAAATCTGATTCGATGGTCGTCAAAACTCATTTTTAATGGTAAAAACTCAAGCATTAGGAAAAACGGTATTGTACATTTCGTGATATCTTCTGTTATTGTCGTATTCTGGAATAGCATTTGCTTAGAGGGAGCTATATTTCTGGCTAGTCTAAAAAAATGCAGATAAACGACATTCTGTACTATCGAGCGGAGTTCAAAGCGAACGAGCAACAGAGAACGTTTTTCCTTCGTAAGAGCGAGTAGGCAAAAACACATTCCTCCACGTGAAAGTAATCGCTATTCAAGGAACTTTAAGCGTGCTCTTGCAAAATTTTAAAGGATCTTACGATGTATACCTCGTCCACCGAAGTAAAAGTTCATTACTTAAACCCAGGTAAGGAGTGAACGCTTTTCACATTTTACTTTTAGAGAAACTCTCTAGATCATTTCGAATTATACCATGGAAATAACAAACCCATATCTGGAGATTACCCTGATGTGTATGCTCTACAAGTTCTCTCTCGATTTTTTCCTTCCTATTTGCAAGATGAAATTCATGAGGAAAATCGTTCGAGTCAGGATTTGACAGAGTTGTCCAGAGTTTCATGGGGAAAATGAATGATTTATCCGTAATTGGAGACCTATCGCGAATACTTAGAGACCTTTAGCTGCAGGAATACTCTCTCAGGTGATAAAATACGTTGTCAAACATAAGGCTTACTAAAAGAAAAATAGAAAAAATAAAAATAAAAAAAATAAAATAACGAAAAATCCGACGGACCCTGCACTGAATAATTTTTTCCCCGCATAAAAACTTGAATTTCTATGAAAACCTCAAGTAGCAGAAACAAGCAACTTTTGATAAAACGTCCAATAATTTTTTTTCAAAAAAGAGAAGCTTAAGTCGTGAATACTAACTTTTTTTCTCGTGAAATATATCTCCTCTCGAAATTTACGGGGGTTGGAGTGTAGAGGGGGGAGTAGTTTTGATCCTCAAGTTAAGGAACAAATGCATGAAGAAAATGAGGTTAACTAAGGTCTTCTTAGAACACATTCTCTATGAATAGGGTTAGACGTATCCCGTCGCGATAAGAACGTTGAAGACGCAAGAGGCATGTAAAGTGAAGTGTTTATTGTGACCTAGTTGCATGGAGTTAGATAAGGAGACTGGGTCGTTGACCACGAAACAGCCTTAGGGGTCATGAATAATAACTTCATATTCGAGTGCGAATTATTGACTCTTGCTTGAACCGTCTTAAAAAGATCTCAAACCGAGGCATCGAATTCGGACGAATGTCTCCCAACTCTTGAGACAGTTTCTAGTTTTTTCCTCCTTCCAGTTATCATGGAAATCGCTCAAAAAACAGTTCAATTTTGACAAATCCAAAGCTTCGACATAAGGTTTATGAGAGAACACGAATGAGGCTCCCTATTAAAAATTAAATGTTTCCAAAAAAATTATAAACTGACGGCTTTCAAAGAATTATGACATGAGGGAAACATCATTCATTTCTCCAGAGGATTCAAGTAAAAAATATCTTAAAATTAAAAGTACTCACCGTCGCTACTGCACCGAGAATCTAATTTGCGTCGCTTCAACTTGAGGTCTTGAAAAAGGCTCATGGTATTTAAGTCACATGGGGGTCTTGTCAGGGTCATAATTCCTGCACAAACAAAAAGAAAAAAATATGAGATAAAATGCGAGAGCACAATTTTTTCCCCAAAACATACGAATAGTGTTGAGCATGCTTTCAGACACGGAAAAACTTATTCCAATAACAAGCAGTGTATAGTAATACCGTTATAAAATGACAGAAATAAAGAGATTATTCACTTCAAACCGATGATTTGTACCTACCATGATTTGAGAGTGGTAGTTTGATCCGGTAGGATATAAAACTCAAAATTTCAATGGCCTCCATTTCGAAAAAGTTATTAAAGACTTAGATTTTGCCAGAAATCTTTTTCCATTTTCTAAAAAAAAATATGTTTTTATGGTTACTTATTGTAAATGAGGAGCTACTATTTGAAACATTGAAAGTCTTCCAAATAAGTTAGAAGTAAAAATTGTCCTAGAAGTTTCTCCCTGTGGCATAATTCCGTCATATTGTGGAGAACATGGTTCATCGGTATCATTTTGGAATAAAACATCACGAAAGAGGAGGAGCACAGGGAAGCTGTTGGCGTTAGCACTCTTTCATGATATTTCCTAGTGCAAACTGAAAAAATCGGCTGAAAAAATCATAGCTTGTAGGCTCATTTTAAAGATAACGCCGTAAAAACAGAGAAGAAACGATAAAAAGTGAGGACACCAAAACTAGGCGAAATGTGATAAGATTTAAGCGCGTGATTAAGAATTTAACTCATTCTTGCCGGTGGAACATTGAATTTGTCTCTCCAGTATAGTTTTCAATAGTGGCATGTCTGCTCGCAACATTTTATCAATTTACTGTCGTTATCTCAACGCCAGTCATTAACCCAATTCCCTTATTGTTGGATTAATCACACTTCAAATGGACTTAAAAACCATTTCCCCGATTTTTTAATACATCTATATTTGCCGCATGTGTCTCGAATGAGAGTCTCTTCTTACATTCTTCAGGGACAGGGAGACTGAAATGCTAACGGTAATGTCATGCAGGGATGAATTGGGTACTTCTTGCCACTTTTTTTTTCTAAGCAAAGAGTATAATCATATGCTTTAAAATGACAGGATTCACATCTGAGGAAAACTCATGACATGTGCGATTGCATGTTTTTATATTTGTCATAGGTTTTCTTGCATCTTTATCTATGCTATTCTAGATGCCAAAATCGTCGAACAAAGTGCGTGCAGACGCGAGAAATTTGAGAAAATAGATATGCAACACGCAAATTGTGGGCTAGGACGTGAATTTCAGACTTTATATACGTGTCGATTATGATTTTCGACAAATTTTACCTTTAGAGGCTATATTCTTTGAACTACATCTCTTAACTGCAAGAGACCCATAAAACCAAATGTAAACTCGACTAAATTAACTTTCCTTAAACTTCAGGCGCTGAGAACTGATGTTCTAACGTCACGGCAAATATCAAGTTAGAATACGGTCAAATAAACGAGCGCTATCCGCTTCGATAAAGTTGACAGGTAACTCTCAGTCTTTGCGCGACGCGCCCGCGAGCGCCTTCAGTTTTTTCGATACTTCACGCCTTACCGGGAGGTTAGTTTAGATGCGTTACCGCGCCTAACCCAACTTGAGCTGGAGTAAGCGCCTTCCGCAATCGAGAGAGAAAAGAGGATGCTCAAAGGCAATAAAGGAAAGTAATCTTTAATTAAATTGTACTCCAGACCATTTCAACATTAAACGAGCAACTTAAAAAATAAAATAACGTGACTAAAGTAAGGCTCAACCGGTCCGTTGAACCTGAGAGGCGCATGAGCAAATTAACAAAATCCAAATATTAATGAGGCCCTTCCTAAAAATTCTTATCCAACTACGAAAGTGAGAAGATTTAAGGACGTAAACCATTAAGAGTATCGATAAATGATTGTTATGAAAGTAGGAATGTGTATCTTCTCTGAATAAAACTCCAATGCATCGGTAACATTACAGAGGAAAAAGTAAATCAAAAGAAAAATCTGCTTCTTTCAGCGTTCTCAGACAGAAAAAAAAACACAATAGTACATCAAGTGCACGGTTTCGACATTATATCCCTCATACAGGGAACAAGATTGAAAGCCAAATAGACAGCAACCTTTTTAGATTTTTTGTGTGTGTGGACAGCGGAACTGGGATGAAGAATGCGCCGAAAGAGCCGCGGTTTGGGGTCGTCGAAAACCCGGGCCTGTGATTGGCCGACGAGAGAACTTTCTCTGATTGGCTGATCCGACAGCCATGGTGATGGTGGTTAGCGAGAGCTCAGTTCTGATTGCTCAATAGGTTACGTAAACGTAATGCCCGCGCAGACGCTCGCGTCTCCGCTACTTACACTCTCGCTCTCGGTCGAGCAGCATGACAGCATGAATGGGCGGAAAAGGAGAAAGTCGGCGAATCGGAGCCGCATCAAAAAACACCTAACTACAATGGAGTTCAATGGGAGTTACGAGTTTCTTGCTCAGCAGGACAATCCGCACTTACAATATCCCTCTGTTCCGACTCCGAGTTCGAGTCAGCGTCCACGAAATCCGCCATATTTACCCCTCGTCTAAATTGGAATATTTCTAAGCTTTATTTCTCCATGTTGATCCGTCTGTCAAAATTCGTCGTTCCCCCACGAAAGAACGTAACTGCACTGCAGTGTTGCCAAATTGCCCCACGAAAATTAATTTTTTACGACGAAAATCTTGACAACTTTTAATTGAAAATCGTACTGATTTTTTTTCGGATCTCATGCAAAAATCAGACACAATTTCGACAAAAATTACACAGGAGCATTCGTGCAAAATACTGAATTGTTGGGGTCAATTTTGCAACCTTGGAATGGAGTTACGTTCGTTCGTCCGGGGAACCACGAATTATCGCAATTATCGTCAAAATCGCTCAAAAATTCTGGGTGTGCCGATACGTTTTCGGGGCCCTTTCCTATTAGGTGGGCCCCTTTCTAACTAACCTAAAGTCCTCCTTCAGGTGGGTTTCTCAAATTTCGAGGACCCCTACAAGAAACATGCCGGGGCCCTCTGAACCATCAACCTGAACCCTATAAACCTTGAAGTGACGGTAGAGCGGGAAACGTCGGAGAGATTCCGATTTTAAAGGCCTCCGTTACTCCCGTATTTTTTCCTTACATGTTTTTCGGGAGATAGAAATCGTCATGGAAGAGATTATTTTGCAAAAGTGAATAAATCCTTCTCGGGGGTAGTTTTACAAACCAGCAAAACTAAAATTCCTCTGCGATGTTTTTGTTGTTGTTTTTTGCTTATTTTTTATTTTATTTTTTTAAAATTCATTTTATAGATTCCGTCCCAACAGGCTGAAGCTTACTAACATGCAAAGACCTGACGGTACCAATATTTTTAATAAAGGTCCAGCATTTATGATGCGCAAGTCGGCGCAGCATTTAATTGGACTGCATTTTGCAATTTGGACCTATAAATTCTGGCTCATCTGAAAAAAACGTATGTGCATAGGGAAACTAATGGCACATACGTTGTTTTTAAACCGGGTTAGAATTTACAGTTCCAAATTGCAAAATGCAGTCTAATTAGCGGAACTCGATCGATTTACATTTTACGGATTCTTATGCCGCCTCTGGTCACCGCTTTGCGAGCCTTAATTGCCGTGCCTTAAGATCTTCCTGATATTCGCGAAATTACGGGAAGGAAAGGCTGAATATAAGCAAATGCATTATATTCCCCTAGGTTGAGGAATGGTGCGAAGTTGATCTATTTTTGCTTCACGGAATTACATAGAGGTGCACTGTGCAGATTACGAATGAAGCTAGAAAGAAAATGAAAAAGTGCGAGCGCTGTGCAAAAGTACGCTTGTGTCGGGATGCTCGGGCCCATTTTCCAAGTCGAAGTCGGACGGCGAAAAAAAAGAGGAGGTGCAAAACGAGGATGGGAACGCGGTGTCACCTCTGAGTAAGTTCACCGGTGCGAACGACGTTAGGACACGGCTCGCCGGGATGCGCTCGAGAGAGAGAGGGGAACGAGAGAGGAGAGCGAGAGAGACGGAGGATAATTGGATGTAAAGGAGACGGAGAGCTTATAAAAGGCAAAAGATTAAAAGTGAAGAGGGAGAGAGATGGGGCGGGGCGCGGGGGGAGCGTGGCCCAGTTAGCGGGCATAGGGTAACGAACGGAGAAAGGGTCAGGGCTGTCGGCGCACTCTGCCGCCAAGGACGCCCTCGCAGTGCACAAGCGACGACACAGTCGCAGCCAGGCGCAGGCTCCCGATCAGCGCGACGCCCCAACCAGACGCCTCACTGCCACTACCGCACAAGCGACGCCCACTGTTGCCATCGCGCCCCGCTCCCCGCTCCGTCGCACATTGGATCGAGTCGATAGGAGAGGCCGGACATAATTTGGAAACTTTAATCGCTAATATCTCCAATTATACAAAATTTTGAGGTTCTAAATGTGGTTTCATCGGTTTCCTCGTGAAATTTTCCGTTAGAATCACCCCGTAAAATTTATAATATGACAAAATAAACATCAAAATTTACAGTTTCAGTAAAAAATTCCATGTCCGACCTCTCCAATGGACTCGGTCCACTGTGCGTCATTCCGACACTCGTGTTCCTCATTATACCTAGAGACAAAAAAAAAAAAATACTCTCCCCTCGTCTCTTGTCCGTGCCAAGATCCCCGGCATAACTGCACAG
>NW_017565171.1:705964-770131 GCF_001854935.1 Bemisia tabaci
GGAAAAATATTTTCCGTCCCGTGAAAATTTTGAAAGAGGGTCATCTTTTTTTCACTTCCCGACCAAATCAGGATAAAAACTTCCGATCGTTTCTGCTCGGAGAGAACGCCCACCCCAGAATTTCCCTAAATTTTTAGAATTTTTCTAAAAAAATTCGAGGAAAATCGATTTTTTTTCTTTGATTCTTGAACTTCGAATGATTCATCCAAATATTCGTGAGACAGGCGAGAGCGAAGCCTGAAAGAATTATGACGTAGGAAAGAGGACAAGAGATAATAATAATATTCTCGTTCTATTGGCAGCAAGAGGAGCACCGACTCGAAATGAAGCTCGGCCGCGGTCGGAAAGAGCCCCTTCAGACTTTAGGTTAGGCCAAAAACGAAGAGGAGATCGAAACCCCGCAAAAAAAGAGCCTTTCGCCTCTTTATCTTCGCTGGTTTTTTGGAAGCTTTGCTGCTCCATCAACTAGCCTCTACATGTATTAAGGAGGATTTCAATAATTTTTGATTCTCTCTAAAACGATAAAATTCCATGAGGTAACTTGCTACCTGGTCCAGTCCTGTTATAAAGTTTTTGATATCGCTAGGAGTGATTTACCTGACAAGAAGTGACAAAATAGAAAACTAAAAAAGGGGCGACTACCAGAAGCTGGGTCGAAAGTCTCGGAATTCTCCCTATGAGGGAACTCCAATCGATGAGTATCTAGGGTTTGGTGACGTCATAAAAAAGGGGCGACTACCAGAAGTTGGGTCCGAAAGTCTCGGAATTCTCCCTATGAGGGAACTCCAATCGATGGGTATCTAGGGTTTGGTGACGTCATAAAAAAGGGGCGACTACCAGAAGTTGGGTCCGTAAGTCTCGGATTTCCCCTACGAGAGAACTCCAATCGATAGGTATCTAGGGTTTGGTGACGTCACGTCTGAACGAGTGACAGGAAGAGATGGTTGGTGCCGATCGGCGAGAGCCGAGAGCGTTGCGGCGTAATAAGGCGGTTGCTGAGTAACATATTTTGACGAAATTGAAGCAATTCTCAACAATGCGCCAGGAGCCCTGACCCTCTCTCAGTTCGTTACCCTATGCCCGCTAACTGGGCCACGCTCACCTCGCTCCGTCCCGCGCGCCCCCCTGCGGTCCCCCACCACGGCTCAGTTGGCCACCAGTGCCTCACGCCACACGCCACACGCCACGCTCACTCACACAAACACACACTGGCGAAAAATAACTCAAGGACCGGGACGAACACCTCCCGTTGCCGCTTGCAGATGCACTCAAATAACTCATTCGCGCTGCCCTGCTGGCAGCATCCCGCTTTCCAGCCGACATACCAAATCCTAGGTGCTCTGTCCCTGCACCTAAAAAACGCGCGTCGTTTTTTTCTAGCGAGAGTGGCCATATTCAAAAATCGTTTTATTTCCAGTGAGGCGCGGATTCCTAGACTTAGTCTTCCGTAATCGGACGTATTTCTGCCAAACGGAACTAAGTGCATTATGGCGTGAGCCCTGTAACGCATATGTTTTCATGGATCTCAGGGCTCATGTCTTAATGCACACAGTGACGTTTGGCAGAAATACGTCTAATTGTACATGAAAAAAGTCAAAGTGATGAATCAACTATTCGGGCAACTGGGGATGAGAGTGTCTTTTTGCGTCTGACCGTGTTTCAAAGTATAGGGTCACGTGCAAAATTGTCATGGGTGAAGCCAGAGGCCGCCCTTCAGAAAATGTGTGAGATTTTGCGGAGTAAAACGTGACATTACTCTGAGCTTTACCATTGTATTGAAATCAATTTTTTCGTAGGATTGGCACCAACATTGGTCTTGATACTGCTCGTTTTTCCGAACTTCTAACGCGGAGGCCCCCTGTTCCCTCCTTAAGAGCTATAAAAATGCCCCAGAATCTCTGTTGGGAGCTGGTGGAGTCCCCCAGACATCCCTCGATGGAGTGTTTTCTTTTTGTTTCTTGGAACCTAGACTCCCCTTAATGGGATGCTTCTCTAGCAACCCCTCAAAAAGCTCCTACTTTCGCCCCTGCAGAGCGTATCTGGCAACGGTGGTAGCTTTTACTCTCGGGACTGCAACACTCAACTGCTGGTCTACCTACTAGGTGGATGTTGAACAACGTGTTGAGCATTTCGTTTTGCAAACATACTATAAGGCCTGCTTAGACGATCAAATTCCCGAACAAATTCCGATCAAAGTAGCATCAAAGTGTCGGGAGCCATCAGTCTTAAACTGATTAATTTGCTTCATTTTACAATGAAAACTTGGCAGAAATGTTTCCTGTGGCAGGAAATGATGAATGGTGGCACTCCGTTCTGATCTTACTTTGAACATAAAAGTACGGCCCGTCAAAATTTGATGGTAGATGGTGACCACCAGTCATCAGCATGTCTACTTTGATCGGAATTGGTTCGGAATTCGATCGTCTATCCAGGGCTAAAGATCGGTAAACTTGTTTGTCTCATTACGTAGTCCGAAGCTCATCATTCACCTATCCGAGAAAAAGGCGACGACTGTTGCTGCCTCGCATGAAAGTGTTGAATCCCAAACGCTAAAGTTACCGAGAAGTTAGCGAAGGGTCTCTCTTCGTCTCTGCGTCAGCGCAACATGGCGCACCTCCTACGTAGCGTATCTTAACGAAGTGGGTTACGTAATTCTCGGAGAGCCGGCAACGAGGAACGGGACTTACGACGTCTTGGTTCTTCGGTGACGATTTCCGCTTTAGTTACGGAGCGAGCGGAACGGCGGCGCGGCGCAGGCGGGTAGGTCGGAAGACGAGAGCGAGAGTGGCGAGCTGGTGGGGCATTGACGGAGACGGAGAGTGAAGGAACGGAAGGAGGCGAAGGAGGCAAGGAGCGGTGGTCGCGCGAAGGTGAGTCGGTGCCGTTGACTCCGCGATACTCGGTCGGGGACGCCGCTCGAGGTCGGCAAAACGCTGCGGTCGCACCGCACCGCACCGCGCGGCGCCGCCAGACGAAAACCTGCCGCGGCTGCTATCGCGGATACGGGCAGCGGCCAACTCATCGCCCGATGCATATTTTAGCGCCCCGAGATCCTGCAGGAAATACGGAGAGGATGGTGGCCAGAGGAGTCTTCATTTGGACGTATTTCTTTCAAACTGAACTGAGCGCCATCGGGGTAGGAAGGTAGAGTGTAGAGTGTAGGAGGTAGAGGTAGAATGCTTTTCCATGGCGCTTAGTTCCGTTTGACAGAACGCGCTATCCGGGATTCTAAATTCTTCAAAAGGAACTCAGATTGGCGCTTAGGTCCGTTTGACAGAAATACGTCCATTTTTACGTCGCTTCAAGCAAATGCAGGTTTAATAACAGTCGCGACAAAATTGGCAAACTACGGTAGCAATTGGACGTATTTCCGCCAAACGGAAGTATATGCATTGTGACGTGAGCACTGTTATGCATATATTCTTATGGGTCTCAGAGCTCGTGTCTTAATGCACGTGGTTCCGTTTGGGACGTCCAATTGAGGCCCGCGAGTCGCCGACCAGAGGCGATGCAATGATCCGTCGAAGGGACTCGATCAGTCATCATCCTCTGCATTTTCGTCGCCGGGCTTTACACTTTATCGCCTGGCTGTTGTTTTATCGCCATCGGCTATAAAAGGCTATTAGAAATAGTGTAGAAATTCGTGTGCTTTGTAAATCCTCAAGTTCGACGGAATCACCATAATATTTACAAAACGCACATTACATTTTCCTTTACTACATATTTGTTTTCATCAATTAAAATGAGAATAATCCATACAGAGTGTGCAAACATTTCGAAATCATGAGTTGAACAACGCTGTCTCCACGAGATTAAATATTAGAGCCTAACACAAAGCGGAGCGGCGGCGCACTGGCGCCTACAAACCTAACAGGGATACTTCACGCATTGCGCAATGCGTGAAGTATCCCTGTTAGGTTTGTAGGCGCCAATGCGCGTTCCGCGCTGGCTGCCCGCCCGCCGCGCCGCGCCGCAGCGTACCACGGCGCTTGAAGCAACTATTTCACACCAGAGGTATTGCAAAGTATCGTACGAAATTGAAGGCGCTCCAACATATTAGGAATGGCAGGCATGCTTCAAAAGTACGGAGCTTTCCTCGCAAAATAAATCAAGACGCTACGGCCCAAAAAGAGAGCGGTAGTCCAAAAACTCACTAAGTCCTAGCATCCGTAATTAGTAACGTTTGGCAAACACTTTGTCGTCAGGCTGTTGCTTAATCGCCATCGGCTATAAAAGGCTATAAGAAAGTGTGTTGCCGGCTATAGAAGCTATTGGAATCCTTACAGTCGGCTGTAGATCTATGGTATTTTGGAACGCAAAATTCTACTGCCAATTTTTCCCAGGGTGGAGAGAAGGCGGAAAGACAAATGGACGCAGTTGAATGATAGAGCTACTGAAACACAGGGTGTTAACATCGGCTTTTACCATGATCAACTTCCAGGCATGAAGGAGGCTCTCAAAAGGCCGCAGTGAAGAGACACCCTTCTTACATGAGGATACCCACCTCTACATTCGGTCGAACTCACTATGCAGAGATAAAGCTTAATACATCAGCTTGCACATTTGACACTCTGCGCGGGGACTCGAAGTTCAATAAGGGAAGTTTTATTTCACAGTCATGGCAATCCCATTACGTATTCACCCCTATCTCTGCATGGCAAATTCAATTGAATTGAGAGGGTGGATTTCTGCGGAGCAGGCTCACTCCTCCATTGCGGTCTTACGTAATTTGTAGAGCTTTTGGGGGCCTAGGTGTTAGCTTTAGACACAATCAGGGGCACCGTCGTGTTTCTCGCAAGACTCTGCATGGGGAAAAAATTTATAGCGAACAGACTCGATTCTTGCGGGACCGTTGGTTGGGTAAATAACGAATTGCTATTGTGAAACATTTGGCTCGCCATTTGATACAGAATTCGGCACCATAACAAGATTCCGCACAACTTTTTGATTCCGATAATGAAGTAAAAAAAAACATGTATCTCGATTTGCCGCGTTGCGTATTTTTTGTCACATGCCATGTTTTCAACGGAAAACCGGCGAATACCATTCGATTCAATTTTCACGGATTAATCTTCGTTTTGTGCAAATAATTCTATGACAATTTCGATAAATTACATTTTTTCCCTTTAGAAAAAATTAAATAAGAGAGGAGCTTTCAGAACGTAAAAATTAAGATGCCTGTATCATAGTGAATTTGGAATCGCAGCAGCTGATATGACATCAGAGCGCAGACAAGTGAGAACAACAACCGTGCAGAAAATCGGCTTCGTTTTTGACGTCCTCAAGTCTCTTCATTAATGGATTGAACCAAGGAAAAAGATGATGTTCCGTAAAGAAAACAAGCCAATGAAACGACGGAATTCAGCTGATTCAGCGAGTGACTTTTTGCGCTTCGGCACCGGTGACCCAAGCTGAGCGCGGACATGCACCAAGCCTGTCATTAAAACGCGCGTTATTACAGACATTATTATTAGACGTTATCAGACGTTATTACACGTGGATGGATGATGCGTCGACTAGGGTTATGCATCTAGCGATCCATAGAGCTCCCGGACTTAGGCGGATCCAGCAATTTGGCAACACTGTTTTTCTCCATTTAAACCTATGAAAACGTATCGATTCTTAGAGGGGCCAGGTGCCCCGACAAGAATCGAGTATCTAACATAGGTTTAAATGGAGGGAATCCGTTGTTGCCAAATTGCTGGATCCACCCCTGCTCCCGGAGTTGATAGGTAGATGACTTCTAGCAAAACGATTGCAGGATACTTTAAAATACGACTAACGACTTGATACCTTCAAATAATCACAGAAAAAGAATTGGAGTGGGCTTTAATTACGATTTTTCTTTATTTAACTCAACGATAAAACAATAAAATTACTCATAGTTTAGAATCGGTCAATGTCTGTATGGGATGATGAATCCTGAGATGATGAGATGCTGCATGCGGATACGCTCACTGCAGTCACCGAGCACGCAACTATTCGACCTCGAGAGCAGTCAAATTGCCTACACGACGGATTGAAGGCGATTTTTCTGCGTCGCCGCGAAACTACCGTTTACTACCAGAGCGGGCCACTCGAGGAGTAGAGATACATGATAAGGTTTCAAAGTATTACTTCCGCCATAGGTATTTTGTAGAATCACGCCAATTATAGTTTTTAAATAGTGATATACTTCAGTGTTATGCCCATTCAGTTTTTTTTTGCGGGGAAAGTTAAACTTAAAAGGTGTAAAAGGTAAAGGGAAAATGGTAGATCTGATCTGCTTTTCACTTAAAGCGATCGATATGCCGTTGTTGCTCTTGAAAATAATTTATTACGATCAACAAGGCAAAATACTTCAAAAATAGTCGTGTAAGCAATGTAAAAAGAGAGGCAATAAGATCGTTATTTCTATAAATTCTTTCGCTTATTCTTTAGGTACTTCTTTTCCTCTTTTTATGATCGCTTGATGATAAATGGGAAACTTTTACATTACGTAGTAAGAATCACATTTTTCAAATGGAATGATCAGTGTGTTACTCATCAAAAGCTTTCAACAGAAAATCAGCGTTGAGGTCGAATATAACTTTCACCATCCTAAGGGCAATCAATGAATGAGCCATTAGATATTTGGTCTGTGGGTGAGTGCTGACCAACCTAGGTCGACCACAAGCACAAAACATAGGCATTGCTCTTGAGAAGGGACGACTCAGATTTGGACTTACGGAAGGAGAAAGGAAAAAAAGAAAACGGAAGAGAATGTTTGACAAGCTAATAAATCTTGAGAACGCCCAGAATACGAGTGAAAGGAACTTGACTTTGTCCTCACACAACCAAACTAATCTTTCACAGCTTGAAGAATATTGAAATTAGTCCCAAGTGGCTTCACAATGTCAAAGTAAGTTCTTTCCTTCCCAATCAAGAGGATAAAGATTTTTTAACAGCAAGGATGTATTGCGTCTAAGTGCCAGATTGCTGGCAACTAGGAGGAATTGCCTGCGCCTGCAGACGCTGGAAATTTCAAAAACCGTGTTACAAACTACTTCGATTTCGCGTAGAGGAGTGACATTAAGTCTTTTATGATACGCCCTGCGTGATTTCCGAGCGATTTTACCTACAGAAAGGTTATTCACTTGCCTGTACCTCTTGCGTGTAAAATTTTGATTAATTATGACGGAGAGACTTAAACGAAAGGATACGAAAAAAGAGAAATGAGAAAAAGACCCACAAATCACAAAGGAAGAAAGAAATTGGAATGGTACGAAAACTATATTTTCCCCTCTCTTCTAAGAAAACCTGAAAGCATAGTTGTAGTTTTTAATTTAGTTTTTACACCGAAAAAATTATCAATAGATACTAAAATGGAATTTCTGTATACTGTGCTTAGTTAGGGATTTTTTAAATTTCATCTATTTATTTTTTTTTTAATTTTTTTATTTTAAATTACTCTCGTGGCGTCACTGAAGACATATTTTAGACAACAGTGCAAAAGAGGGAGACTCAAAGTTTTTAACACCGAGTGTTTTCATACTAAAAGTATTGTAAAATCATGTGCACATGCAGCGTGGTGTAAAAACAAGAATATCGGTTTCGGTGATATAGAATCGTCGCTTTACACTCGTCCATTTATACTGTTCAGAGACAAGTGAAGACATTTTTGGATATACCTTTAGAAAATACCGGTTGAAAAAAAAAAGGCAGCAATAATGATATATAAAACTTGATCCAAAATCAGAAATAAAATCTAGTTATAGAGGACTCGGTATTTAGGTGATTGAAACAATCCAGGTTGAATTAGCCATACCGGGTTGATTCTAAAGTGCGGGAGGGAGGGTCGGAAAGGCAGGCAGGGCCGGAGGGGAGGGGTGGCGAGGAAAAATCAATAAGGACAATCTATGCCACGGTTCTGGAGAGCACGGCGGAACTTCCTATAAGCTAGGTTAACAACTCGTGGGACAATATCGCATGTACCTGCGTGGTCTCAGCATATAGTCTCTACCGGCAATTTTCTTCACGAAAATTTTTTTCGTATCCAGTGAGATTTATGACCTGTGATTGAACGCGTTCAAACACAAATTCAAATTCACAAGCCCATCTTCGGGAGGAATGTCAACAATTTTGGAGACACAAAAAAATTGATTCGAGGTGGTTAGAAATTTTGTCTCGGCTTAAGTGGGTATACACATAGGCATGATATGTTCTTTTTTAAAGATGAGACGCTTTTTAAAATACGGAGTTTCCTTGACCTTTAAGGGGGTTGCCCAATGCCCATGCACACTTTTCATGCTTTTTACTGTTTCATTTCCGCACGAAAAAAATTTAAGGATGCAAAACCATTGATGACCATACTTTGTAAAAAACACCGTTTTGATACGTTTCATAAAAGCAGATAGCCCGCAGTATCACGACATGAATGAGACCTTTTACTTTCGGTCCTTCGACTATTCCAAGGGACAGCATCACTCATTTCACTCTCAACAAGGATTTCGATGAGAAGTTAGTCAGTTTGATTGGCAGTTCATAATTTGTACAAAAAACACGTTGCTTAAGTCGCCCTGAATAAGAATAAGAGGGTATTTTGAAGAGTAGAATGATAGATAGAGCCCGGAAATAAGAAATTTCCACCTGTCGCGAGAGGGCAAGAGGGTTTCGATTTCCCCCTAACGCCGAATGATGAATCATAGGTACTTTTACAAGTTCAAAATACTTCCTTGTTGATGCTCTTTTTCTCATAATCACTAATAAGAAGCACCTCTCCGATCCACATTTCTCGAGACGATTTTTCTATTTTATCATTACGATAGAGGGAAAAGTTTGGCATACGACTAGAGCATAGTTCCTAAGGTATTTTCTTTTTGAGTTTGCTCTGATGAAATTCCGAAGATTGAAGTGGCTTAAGTCCCTACTGCTCAGGTAGAAAAACAGTCTCGAATTCTATAACGCTGGAAATCAGGATTGTAAAAGGTGAGCGTGTATCGCGCAAGTCTTGTCGACAATTTTTGTGGATATTTCTTCGACTTCCTCTCAGCTCCAATAACTCTTCCATGCTCTACACTTTCCTTGTTACTGCATCCACCTTGCATCCTCCCCTGTACCCTGTTCCCCAAAACATCGATTTTAATCGGCAACTTTAGCACGCGCGGCCATGTTGCATACGCTGCTTTCTTCCAGTTCGGTCGGACCGTGGTCCATTTTCCCCCGAAAGCCCGATCGTATCACTGTTGAAGGATTCACGCAACATTGAGACTTACAAGAGGGAGCAAAGAAGTTAGAGAGTAATAGGAGAGGTAAGACCTGATTAAGAGCTCCGACAAACGACAAAACAAAACATAACGAACAAGGCAAAATACGGCCGGAAAAATCTTAAGTGCGGGAACTTTTTCGGTTTCGCTAGAGCATGAATGATTAGGAGAAAAGACGACTCACCATAGTATTTCATTTTTTCTTCGAGTGGAAAACAGGTGCGCTAGGCGGAAACATAAAACCGGGGTCACTTGAGAGATGAACTACTGATTCACGAGTTACTTATCGAACAATACGAGAAACGCACGAGGGGTATCAACAATAACAATAATAAACAACAAGGCTCAGTTGCTGAGCATTAACACTGGAGACTGGAGTTCTTGGCGCATAAGGGAGCACAATTCGAGGTAACTGAGTTCCGGCGGAGCACCGGGCACTGGGCGAGGGATAGGTAACACATTTCAATGCAGGAACACGGGTAACTCAACGAGGGAAGTTGACGCGAAGCGTCGCAGATGAACAACACTTCTCCTACGAGCCGTTCCTTGAATTGCACGCATGATGCGTTTAAGCACAAAACTGATGCCGATGCACCGGCCGATGTCACAGGCTCAGGAAGAGCAAGGGTCCGAGAAATGGTCTAACAGACAGGTTGCACAGGAGTTGCACGCATAACGCTGGGGCCACGCACGAGCCTGGTTGGCCTATGTGAGCGCGAATGTGAGTGATGCGATGCGGTGAACGCGCGCGGGCCGAAGACGACGCTTTTGTGATAGTTGGCTCGACGCTGCGCGCTGCCTCTAATCACTTTCGCCGCGCCGCGCCGCTGTAAAAACTCGTAAGCAAACGCTCGGCGTTGAGCAAAGCAGCGGCAGCGGTCGCTAACCCAGAGCCGGTAACTGGGTCAAATTCCCCCCTCCGCGCCGCCGCGCGCACACTTCCTCCATCGCCCCCTCCGCGCGCAAAAATCCCGTATCTCCCGACCGGGGTACCGTTGGAGTTACGCCGTTCTTGCGGTCGCGGGGCAGCGCCCTCCCCCCCCCACGCGCCCCTCCGCACTCCGCGAAATAGTATCCCCGCCCTCCGCTTCTCTACCTCTCCGCGCGGCGCCCTCTCTTGGCTGAGCTTTGAATCCTCGCCAAACTTGCTTAGCCCGTGCTTTTGGAAATCAAAGCGGGGTGAAACCCGAAAACAACGGAGAGCTTGTCATCGGTTTGGCTCGCTGTTGGTGTGCGAAGATGAATTTTTCGTTTTCCGTACGGTTTGCGCGGACTCGACTTTTACGAATTCGACTGAAATGAGATTCGAGCCGATGTCAACTTTGCACTCTTCGATAGAATACCTATGTTTTTCAAGGTGGAGCGCAATTTTGTGGTTTTCAGGGATTGGGATCAAATAGGATAAGACTTCTACGTTTTCCTCGAATTCATGAAAATATTGTGTATGAGACTCGAGGGTCTTTCTTTGCCACCTTGATGGCTGCGTGACGGAGGAGAAGGAGGAGGCCAGCCGGTAATCCAGGATTGCGCGAAAGGTATAAGAAAATATGTGAGGATTGCGCGAATAGAAACCTTAACATCTGCTACAGGAATGCGCGAATTTAATATGAAATTAATTTAAGGTAGAAGGTTGGCAAAACAGGAAACAGTTGGAAAATAAACGCATTTTTATGTTAACGCTAGTTTAGGTTACTTTTTTGACCAATCCATCGATGTCTTACCCTTTGATGATAAATGAAGTGAAAAGATTGAATAATGGTCGTGGGTATAAAGGACTTCCCTAATTCTTCTCGGAAAAAATATTTAATCGGAAGAAACGAGGCAACGTTGGAACGCTCATACGGCGTCGAAACACAACATGGGCCTTTTAAGCTCTATTATTCGATGCCGCGAATTGTAATGCAAGTTCGAATAATGGCGCCCAACACGGAGCGGCCGGCGTTAAGAGTGTACCAGCGCCTGCAAGATTCTAGGAATACTTCGTGCATTGCGCCAAACAGTGCGGTCGGCGTACAGCCCATATCAGCGCCTACAAGACTGCATGAATAGTTCTCGCATTGCGCTAAACGCACTACCATCGGTCTGACTGAATGACTGATCACTTACGAGGTTTATGTAGGAAGGCTCCTCCACCCGTTATCGACTCAATAAACACTATCCATACGCCGGATTAAATTTCAGAAACGGCACGTGGCGCTTAAGGAGTATATTCCTCGCTCCGAAATATCAGAGGAAGATTAAAACCATAAGGGTCTTCTAAGAATTGCGTCACGCTGAAATTCGGAAGTTCAGTCTTCGTGCAACCGTAACGCAGGCCTGAAATCCCTCAATTAACGCACTACTCATGAATTCATAGGGGACGAAATTTTCTGTATAGCATGGTGTCAACTATTGTTGAAACAACGTTCAAACAAAGGCTTTCAAAATCTCTGCGTCAGACTACCAGCCTCCTCGATTCTGTCCCCTCGCCGAGACCAGTGGCGTGGCGTGAATGATGAATCATCGATACTTCCCGATTTGAAGCTATGGTAAAGAATCGATTATTAAGGCCTTCGCTGCGAACAGCCTGTTTATCGATCCTTTTCCATGAGTTTAAATAGCAGATCAATCGATATATCGCAAAGCACGCCGCGCCACTGGCCGAGACGGTAGGCCAAACGCCGCACGGTTCCCGTAAAAAGGCCCGGGACGCAGATGAGAAGAGAATTATGTAATCGTGGCAGCGAAATTGAAGCCAGTCGGTATGCTCGAAGGAGGAGGGGGGGGCGACAGGCTGAGAGTAAAAGTGAAAAAAAATCAGAGCCACTGAGAGCAGCACCGCGGCGCGGCGCAGCGTCGAGCGAAGAGCAAGAAAGCGGTTCGCCAGGAGGAAGATGGGGGCGCAGGGGCAGGGCCGCTGTACTCGTGGTCACGGTGTGACGTGTGAGTGAGCGCCAGTTGAGAATGAGCCGGGGGGTAACTGTTGTTGTAGTACTGGAGTACTAGGACTAGGCAGGGGCCAGTTACCCGAGTCAGGAGATTCCGAGCGTTCTCCAAGCTCGGTAGACAACGCACCATGGTCCAGGACCTGGGAGGCTAGGATGGATTTCCGTCAATCGAAAGGAAAAGTCGCACAGTCTTCATAGCAAATGGTGCTAAGGATGTCTGGAATGGAGATGTTGCATGTGTGAGGAATTTGCGATTTGACTGTTGATTCTTAAGTAAAAGTTCGCGAGAAACACGATGGTGCCACTGGTCTTTTCTGAAATCAACTCCCAAGCTCAAAAAAAGCTCTCAAGTTGAAGCCAAAATGGACGGGATATCCCACCCTACCCTGAGAGTCCACGTCTACATCAAGACTAACTCTCCATGCAAAGATAGGGAGCAAATACATTATCAGTTTTGCCGTGTTTTCAGTTTTAGAGTCCCCAAATAAAGTGACAGCCCTGTTAATGTATTTGCTCCCTATCTTTGCATGGAGAGTTTGTCTTGATGTAGATGTGGACTCTCAGGGTAGGGTGGAATATCCGCTCCATTTTGGCCTCAACTTGAGAGCTTTTTTTGAGCTTGGGAGTTGATTTCAGAAAAAACCAGTAGCACCATCGTGTTTCTCGCGAACTAAAACAAAAGAATCAACAGTCAAATCGCAAATTTCTCACACATGCAACATCTCCATTTTTACTCTCTCAATGTAACACAATGTCACGTTACGTATTGTGAAGAACGCAGAACGAATCTCTGTTAACCGAAAACATCGAGAGAACTTTTTTTTCAATTTTCTGATTAGTTTTTGGTAAACCGAGGACGGAAAATACAGAATATTCCTAAAATGCCGTATAAGAGACTCCGAATTTGTACAATTTTCCGTGAATCCTCCACTTGATCCACCTTTAACTTCAAAGTGTCAGAAATGTGCTTTTATGGAAAAGCCAGAGATAGTCGTTCCTTGTTGTAAAATATAATTCAATACCCGGGCTCTGCAGAGTGTGTGGAAGCCTCTACACGTGCGACGAACCGTGGAATGAGGAGTTTGTCCGGCCGAACGTGAAGAACGGACTCGGGTGCGACGGCCCGAAGCCGCAGCCAAGAGCGGATCACCGTTAGCACCTCCTCCGC
The DNA here is from genome assembly GCF_001854935.1 of Bemisia tabaci. Taxonomy (NCBI): domain Eukaryota; kingdom Metazoa; phylum Arthropoda; class Insecta; order Hemiptera; family Aleyrodidae; genus Bemisia; species Bemisia tabaci. The sequence goes on from NW_017565171.1 coordinate 719,284, forward strand.
GCTCGGCGCAGCGTGGCGTTAGCGTTAACTCACCTGGGCGAAGGGGGCGGCCGGTGGGCCGGGTCGGCCCTTAATGACGCAGAAACAGGTTGCGGAGATTCGTGTGAGGCGACACTTTCGCTCTCGACGATTAGATCATTCGGGAAACGTGTCGACCCCCCGTCTCTTCTTCCAGTCGCCGCTGATGGAGTTGCCGTTGCCGTTGACCGGTCGGTGAGTTGCCGTTTTCCAGGAATCTCGCTCCGAGAACCGAGCTCCGCTCTTACCTTGACCGACAACCGGGCCCCTCGCATCTGCATACGCTATCCTGGACGTGTCTTAATCCGGCTTAAACCAACCTAGCCCAACTTAATCGAATCCTACCAGCGGGCATTGAAATTCATAGACAAAGCTATAGACAAAGAAGACAAAAGAGATATGGAAGGATCCTACTGGTGGAAGCGGGTGGTTGCGATGGACAAAGGACGTAGGTAATAGACTAACTATGGCAACCCACGAGAGACCCGATAGTTAGTCCATCATTTACCCCCTTAGTCTATAAGGAATTAAGGAACTACCCATTTCAACCAATAGGATCGCCCTATACTTCTTATGCCTTCTTTGTCTATAGCTCTGTCTATAAATTTCAATAAACGGCCCGTTGCCTAACCTGACCGTTCTCTTGAGCACTGAAAATAAAACTCCGGCCGTGGAAGCCGTACTTACGGGTTTTATAGACATGCCATCCGCGCTCCGGACTCAGAGGCCGAAAGTTCTGGGCGTAACACCCGGAGCAATCGAAGCTACGGCTCCAGCACCCGGAACTTTCGGACTCTGAGCGTGGAACAGACGGTACGTCTCTATAGCCCGTAACTTTTTTTTTTTCAGTGAGAGGAGCGTCGAAGTACCACTTTACGAACTTACGAACCGCATCAAAGTTACTTACGAGGAAAATAGGGGATAAAGAGCTAACAATAAGACACAATAGCAAGTTGAGGGGATAAGGACGATAAGCGGGCTGATTATTAGAATTGATAGACAAAGCGCTAGACAAAAAGATAGAGGGAAAGTGAAGCGATCCTATTTGTTGAAACGGTTGGTTGTTATATGGACTGAGGGGAAAAATAATGGACTATTTGCGGGGTCTCTCGTGAGTTACCGTTAGTTAGTATATTACTTACGTCCTTTGTCCATTGCAACCACCCGCTTCTACCAAAAGGATCGCCCATTTTTCTCTTATATCTATAGTTTTGTCTGTCGATGTCAATAATCAGCTCGCTGAGCGTCCTCATCCCCTTAACTTGCTCTTGTGTTTTTGCTTGTCAGAGAAACATATGCTTGTGAGTGAGTACGGGGGGGAGGGAGGGGGTGCGTGCAAATTTGGGTCCTGGGTCTTTTCTCTTCAGGATGTCCTAAAGATTTATATGACGCAGTATGACCTTTATGGGCCTCCCCTCCGTAATATGCCTGCAATATAAATCCTTGAGAAACACGTTACGCTTATTAAACCGCCCCTCTCTGTCAAATATTCAGTTTTTGGACGAACTGAAGCCTAATAAAGTTAGCTTTCACGCCGGAGGAAGAAGAGAGAGAGAGAGAGATGAAAAAATAGGTCACCCATTCAAGTTTCCAGGTGGAATCATCTTTTTACCAACTTCGAAACTTTACCAGAGAAAGGACTTCCATGTCACATGTTCATGAAACTTCACAACGATTCCTCCGAGTGGTTGTGCGATTAGATAATTCAGAGTGCGTCTGTTCTGGTCAAGCTTGGCGACGCCGATCGTTGAAAGAAAGGAAAACAAAATAGAAACAATCAACAAGCCAAGATCATTCGAGGCTTTTCCATTGAGTTTGCGAGTGAGATTCGCATAATCATGACACAGATAATGATGAAAATATCCGCACTCAAATTGAATGAGCACTCGCGATTTGACCGTAACCTCGCCAAAGGTCTAGATCTCTCACGGAAAAATCTTGCACGTTCATGTATGACATTATACAATGTCGGCGTGGGTGCACCGAATCACTGATGCTACGGTGCACGTGCGTGTTTACTTCATTTGAAGTTACAAATGAGGGTTCAAATGAAGTTAAACGCACGAAGTAATGAAGTTAATGCACTAAGTAATGAAGTAAGTAAATTCTTAGTTTCAACTGCTTAAGACGGCAGGGCCTGATCAGCGCTCAGGAGCCCGGGGTGCTGGTCATGAGGGGTCTCAAATTCTAAAATGTAAGGGCCCCGTGGCAACCAAAATTCCAGTATTAGAGCCTCTCTAAATCCGTCTTTTAAACTGCAAAGACAACCAGGGGCTCTAAAATGGAAAAAAATCACCCGGGGGGCCAGGGGGGACCGTATGGCGGGGGCCTGGGATACTACAGCACCCCAGCTAAGAATCATTCCCATCTGCTATTCCATTGCGGGTGCTACCCTTATTACATTTTGACGACCAGTTGCGTCTTCAAGGGTGAGAAACCCTTTTCAAGACTTGCAACCTAAGTTCTTGAAAATTTTAACGCACTCACGGTTACTATTCTAAAGGCTCGTAACCAATCAGCTGGTGGCTTAGCATGTCATCGTAAAGGGGCAAACAGTAGAGTCCCCTGGCTCAGACTCAGATGTTTTGACTCTGAGAGCACCTTAAAAAGATGGTTTTAGGCAATTTCAAGCTCCCAAGAGCACAGAGGCACACTTCCGACCGATCACAAAAAAGGCCTGCGAGATTCACCTTACCACATTCGCAGCTATGAGGAAAAGAGCAACCTTGGTAGAACTAGGGAAAGAAAAGAAGAGACAAAAGTCACATCAGTCTGGATGCATCAATCATCAGTTGGCCCATTGTGTGCTGGTTACACGCTCAAATTCCCATCAATTTCCGATCGAATGGTGACTGGTGCGCACCATCTACCATCAAATTTCTGCGGCCTGCAAAAATTTGATGGTAGATGATGGAACTGTGGGGCTTCATCTGATTTCCATACAACCGTGCTTATTTCATGCTTATATCAATCAACACGCTGTTTTAATTAATTTTACTCATCAATCTAGATAACTCTCGACCGCCATCTTGGTCATCATTTTGATCGGAATTTGACGGAAATTTGAGCGTGTAACCAGGCCATTGGTTAGCATGTAAATATTTGTTAAATGCTGAAATTTTTGGATGTGACAATTGGACTACATTTTGCAATTTGGAACTATAAATTCTAGTCCGGTTTAAAAACAACGTAAGTGCTATTAGTTTCCCCATGTACATAAGTGTTTTTCCAGAAGAGCCAGGATTTATAGTTCCAAATTGCAAAATGCAGTCCAATTGTCTCTCCTTTCCCCAGTTCTAGTAGGGTGTTTTCCCGGTCTTCTGGATCATGAGAGTTGGTTCCTCTTCATCGAGTGTCACGCCCCATGCGTTTAAATGCGTCCCATTACCTAGTGTTTACGAGAGTCGAATGCGAATGAGGTGAGAGCGAGAGATTTGATATCGTTAATCGGACGTATTTATACGAAAGGGAACTAAGCGCCAAATTCCCAAATTTCAGTTTTTAACGGATCTGGATTCTCCATGTAATAGGCTGCTCTCACACGTAAATATGCCCCCAAAATACTAATTTCATCCCCTGGAATCAGCCCCTGAAAAATCGCAAAACAGGGAATCAGCGATTACGAATAAAATCAAAAGGAACTATATGTAATTCCCTTTGATTTAATGCGCTAACCCGGATTCCGAATTAAATCAAAAGGCGCTATCTCCACTTGAATNCGGAAATTTGAGCGTGTAACCAGACCATTGGTTAGCATGTAAATATTTGTTAAGTGCTGCAATTTTTGGATGTGACAATTGGACTACATTTTGCAATTTGAAACTATAAATTCTAGTCCGGTTTAAAAACAACGTAAGTGCTATTAGTTTCCCCATGTACATAAGTGTTTTTCCAGAAGAGCCAGGATTTATAGTTCCAAATTGCAAAATGCAGTCCAATTGTCTCTCCTTTCCCCAGTTCTAGTAGGGTGTTTTCCCGGTCTTCTGGATCATGAGAGTTGGTTCCTCTTCGCCGAGTGTCACGCCCCATGCGTTTAAATGCGTCCCATTACCTAGTGTTTACGAGAGTCGAATGCGAATGAGGTGAGAGCGAGAGATTTGATATCGTTAATCGTTATTGGATTGATAAGGGAAAAGAGAGGTGAAGGATGAAAAGCGTGGTCGTGCAGGGAGCAATAGCATGGGAGCACGGGTTGCGATGCGCCGAGTGTGAGCTTTGAGCTTGGCGGCAGCGATCGGGAGAGGGGCGGAGGGGGTGAGGGGTGGCGGGTGGCGGGTTGGGGGTGGGGGAAAGCTGTGGGTGTGGGGAATGATATTGGTAACTGGTAAGGCGGGCAGTGAACTTCCTTGAACCGGGCGCGCACTTCGCTCGCTTGAAACGTGCCGTGCCGTCCAACAGCGCCGCGGCGCGGCGCTCCACCCGAGCCAAACCTCGCACAATAATCCTCACATTCCGCCGCCAAGAGTTGCCATCTGCGCACCCCCGCGAGTCAAGACAATTCACTGATAAAAAATTCTCGGCGTTTTTACCATGGTCCATTGGTGCCTTTACCATCTCACTTTTTTTACCAATTATTGATAATTTTACCAAGACAGACTGGTAAGCTTACCTAAAAACCGGTGTTTTTACCGTTTTTCTCAGGTAAGAATACCATTTTTATTGGTAATCAATTCCCGGTAACTTTGCCATTTTATCTCGGTAATTCTACCACAGTCGATAAAAAATATTGGCGTTTTTACCGGGGTCCAGTAAAATTACCGAGAGAGTCAATAATTTTACCGAGATTTCTCGGTAAAATTACCAATTCCATAAATGGTAATTTTGCCAAGAAGAAACTGGGATCAAATAGAACCCTGAATTCTTGGTAATTTTACCCTTTTCTTAGTAAATACACCGAGATTTTTTTTTTCAGTGTGTGAATCCATGTCTGATTGGTTACCGTATTTCAGGCCTCCACAGTGTCACAAACGGGAATATAGATTGCATTTTCAACGATCGCAAAGATTATAATGTAGAACGGACCGGGGAAGAACGGGTTCGACAAGGAACAAACGTAATGAGGGAAGGAACGGAGAAAGGAATTTGAGAATGAGCCGATCAAAGATTACGAAAAACGTTCAATTTGTGGAATCTTTATTCCCGTTTGTGACTCCATGAGGGGGTGTTGTCTTAACTCTCAATGAAGGGACTCTAGGGGACTCTCTACTTGGGCGCATCCCTGCGCAGTCCATCTCACATTCAGGAGTTGGGTGCTTTGCAAACTCACATAAAACTCTAAAGCACGAAATGGGTCATGCTCGAATCCTGAAGAAGTCTCGTATCCTGAAAATCCCCTTCAGGAGAAAACTCTTGCCAAATGCTTCAATTTTGCACCCAGTAACCTAGCGACGCTAGAATGTCTTCGATCAGCGACTTTCTGGGGGTCCGCCGGACAAAATGTATAAAACGAAGTGAAAATATCTGGCTGCTATCTACTTATATTGAGGAACTTACACCTGACTACCTCTACAAAAATATTCATCAACACTTCGTAGAGCCGCTGCAAAAGTTCCTCGGAATACCCGTCCTCAATCCAGAAGCACCTGATTTTTCTGAGAAACTTTGATTTTTCAGGAAAAACCTACGTACCCCTGTGAATTTCATGCCCTCTCCTCTGTAGAAACCTGAATTAGACTCCTCACTCATCACCTTGTCCTTCCAAACCAAGTTAAAAAATGAACTTTTCAAAGAAATAAAAATAAGCGAAAAAGATAATTCACAATTTTCTATACATCAGAAGATTCTTCAACACATTGTGCCTACTGCGGGGCGCTTCGCAAGCTGTTTTGTGTATGTGCAGCCTTTTCACCTCGACAATTTTCACCAATTTTTGTATCATGTTATTCTGGCTGTTCGGGCCAAAGGGCCTGATCCACCATGTCACGGCGTCACGCAACGTGTCCGCATACTTTTTCTTGCCCCTGCGCCAGAAATAACGTGCGACTAGCACGACTCATTACCGCTTCAACTCAATTCTACCTCGGCCAAAGCAAAAAGATAAAGCAACCCTTCAATGAGCTGATGTTGGGTATTTTAGGGTATCCAAGCTCTACTTGATCTTCGGGAGTAAATCAAATTCCAAATGTACCGAATATGGAGGAACTCTTTCCACTCTTCAGGTTTCGGTGAATTTTCTGACCAGCGACGGAATTTTCATGCGTCCGGAGCTCGGGTCGTGCTAGATACTTTGTTGTTGACAAACAGCGCGGTCTTGCTGCGTTGCGCCGGTGACGGATGCGAGCCGTTGGGAAAGTCGGAAAATAGTCTCGGGAAAATAATAACTTAAAATGCTATCTCTGGCAACGTTGGGCTAAAGGACAGCGCGGCGTATTAAGTCGTCGACATCGTCTCTGCTCGCAGTGCGTTCACCAGCAGAGAACAAGGAGGCCAAGGTGAAGCTTGCCACTCTGCTACGGCAAAACGATGGATCGCTACCACGTTGCCAGAATTACCAGAATATTCATTTGTTTTTTCAAACGGCTCCAGACCCCGAGAGCTTCCGCCGTTGCCTTGGTTACAAGTCGAAACCGAATTCGGACAACTCTGAGCAAGTTGGATGACATCTCAACAGAATTAACTTTGCACAACGACGGTGAAACTACCAAACCACGTATCTCGTTTGCGGTGTTTAAAAATCTACGCTCACATTTTATTTTTTTGAAGTAGACCAAATCAATATCATTCCTTGAAATTTTCACGGAATTTTCTCTGCATAAAGAGGAAAAATCACAGAAATTTTCAAGACTGGATGTTAAGTAGTTTTTCATTTAAAAAATAAAGTATGACAGGAAGTCTGCGACGTCGCAAACCGAGATACGTGGTTTGGTAGTTTCACCGTCGATAAGTCTTATCACCGTTGGTCCAAGATTTATAGGTACATCTGGTCGAGTTTGATGAGCTTTTTGAGAAATTTACAAAAACTTAATCGAGTCGGACTTAGTAGAATTAACTTCGCTCAGTTTTATAATCGTTGTTCCAAGTTATGAAGTTAAATTTGGTCAAGTTTTATGAGCTTTTTGAAAAATTTACAAAAACTTAATCGAGTCGGACTTAGTAGAATGAACTTCGCTTAAGTTTTATAATCGTTGGTCCAAGTTTTACAGTTAAATTTGGTCAAGTTTTATGAGCTTTTTGAAAAATTTACAAAAACTTAATCGAGTCGGACTTAGTAGAATTAACGTCGCTTGAGTTTTATAATCGTTGGTCCAAGTTTTATAGTTACATTTGGTCACGTTCGATGCATTTTTTGAAAAATTTACAAAAACTTAATCGAGTCGGACTTAGTTTGTCTATCAGACAGTTTCGAAAAAGTTATATGTGACATAATTTGTTTAATATTCAAATAAATTTTATGACTTGGTTACTTGTGCAATAAATTCAATGTGGATGCATTTTGCGCGAATTTTACGAAGCTTAATGAAAAATTGACTAAAATGAAGGAAAATTAGGTCAATTTTAGTGAATTCAGATGGAATGCATTGATTCAGCTAATGCGTAGAGAGAGAACGATGAAATAAATGAGGCACGCACATAGAAGTGGATTGAAACTTCATGATTACCTAGAAGATGTAGATCCCTCGTCGTAGGGTGATATACTCTCCGTAGGTAAAGGTACACAATTTAAATGGCAAAACTGTTTCCTTGCATGAAGCATTGCATTGAAAAACGTAAATCATGAGGAGCATGATGTGACAATCCTGTCTTGCATGTTACAGTAGAGTCTTATGATTCTTCGTTCGAAGTTCCAACTGCTCATCTCGATATGAGTTGACACCGACTCTGACTCATTCGATAAGGGTTAATTGGGTTGAGTCGCTTGACGATGAGTGTGCACTCCGTCGAGGTGAGCTAGTGTAACCTTCTTAGCATGAGCTTCAAGCGATCTAAGTTCACTCAACCTAAGGCTGTCAATCCTCGACTCCTCCATCCTGGTAAACTTTCATCATAATTTTGCACTGAAAAAATATTCTCGGCGTTTTTACCAAGATCTGTTGGTACCTTTACTATCTCACTTTTTTTTACCAATTATTGGTAATTGAACTAAGACAGACTGGTAAGCTTACCTAAAAACCGGTATTTTTACTGTTTTTTTCAGGGAAGAATACCACTTTTATCGGTAATCAATTCCCGGTAACTTTGCCATTGTATCTCGGTAATTCTACCACAGTCGATAAAAAATATTGGCGTTTTTACCAAGGTCCAGTAAAATTACCGAGAAAGTTCAATAATTTTATCAAGATTTCTCGGTAAAATTACCAATTCTATAAATGGTAATTTTACCAAGAAAAAACTGGGATCAAATAGAACCCTGAATTCTTGGTAATTTTACCCTTTTCTTAGTAAATACACCGAGATATTTTTTTTCAGTGCACTCACATGGATCTGACGTGTCTAGTTTAATAATGGGAAAGGCAACATTTTAGAATTATTTTGAAACTTCATGAAAATCGACGGGCATTGGCTGGAAGAGGTTGCATTTTTCACAAGAAAGAGTAGGTAAATGCCAAAGCGGTGCCACTCAAGAGAGGGGGGGAAGGGGTTAAATGAATCGAAAAACAAATTCTACATACTTGTGATGACAAACATGAAAATCTAGGCACCGAGTTTCGCAGCAATAAAAGATGAAGGCCCGAACAAGCACTTACCTAGAACAAACAAAACAAATGATCACAATAATAAACTAGACTGAAACATTAAAGTATGATTTTGCAAAAATTAGCAGAATTAATGAAAACTGAAGCAGGGAGGTGGATGAAAGTTGTACTTCCATTGGGAGGAAATAAGTAATGATATGGTGTTTTGGTCTTACAGTCAGATAAAAATGCTGAACACGAAGCTTAGATGAAACAGCAATACACCAAGTAGACTGCAAGATACAACCGAGGATCTCTACTCGTACCTCGAAAACTGCTAGGAAATACATTTTGTCCCCCGGATTTACCATGGATGTGTGTATTCCTCACGATAAGTCGTTTTGAAAAGTTTACGAAGATGTTTTCAGGTCCCTCTTTTGAGGCACAACTTACGACAAATGCAAATTTGAAATAAATGTAGACCCAAAAAAATGCCATCGCAAGAAGAAATTGATTCTGTGAACCTAAATTATTCAAATGTTGAGGCTAGCCATGGCATCTACGTTAAAGTCTCAAGGCTTGGTATCCGATATTCCTCCTGGTTTCCGGGACAAATATCTTGAGGAAAAATCGCAAAATCTTACTATATTCCTCCAGGTTCTCTTGAGGAAAAGGACGAGATTTGTTCAGAGCTAGAAGCATTGATTTTTTGGTTTCCAATTATTTAATTTGTTCATACTTTCGTCGATACTTTGGCGCTGCTAATAACGCGGACAGCCATTTGCAATGCCAAATTAGCCCGAAGCAAAAAAAAACCTAGCCAAATTTTAAGCGGAGGAGGGGATTTCCCAGGTTTCACACTGATTTCTTGAATTTTCCGCGGGCGGCAAATCGTTCCCGACCAGGATGACAAAATTTCATGAAAAATAAAATTTTGAAATTTTCACGTGAAATATCTCATGAAATTCCAGAAATTTATGAAACATATTGAAAAATACCGGTTCCTTATTCTGTTCCGCAAAATGTAAAAATTGTGACTTTCTTCTATTTGTGTGTGTTTAAGTGCGGGTAGCTTACTCTGGCCCCTAAAATATATGAAATATTTCACAGCCTTGTGAAATTTCATGCAATATTTCACAGCCTTGTGAAAAATCATGAAATATTTCACTGAAATTTCCATTCTTTCATTTCTTTCTTACGTTTCAGACCACCCTGCTCCCGACGAATTGCAGTATTTCTGGTTTTTCAAGGTCCTGGATACAAGGCAAAGAAATTTTTGAATTCTCTTTTGTTTCGTGTACAGCGGGTGGTTCAGCGAGTGCAGTTGGATGATGTATGCACGAGTGCGGGACGGTGGGGTTGACGGGAGGGGAGCGGCGAACGGGGTCAATGCAGTGGAGGGATAAAGGGCGAGGGAGGAGCTGGCGTGATGAAGGGAGGAAGCGGGCAAGAACTGGAAACGCAGCGGGCGAGCGGGGAACGAAGGAGGGGGAGAGGGAGCGGGAAGAGGTTCAGGAAAACGGGGTAGCCGGCGGACGCGGGACGCCGAGAGCGGAAACGGGGGAAAACGGAAAACTGAGGAACTAGAGTAAATCGATGCGATCATATGTTGCGCTGGTGACGTCACGCGCCGCGGCAACACGGAACGCCTACCCTCCATCCAACCCACGGTTCCCCACCGATACTAGTCGAGATATACACTGCCGTGCTAAGGAAGAACGCCGTATGAACATTCGAGAGTTGCCAAATTTCCTTCGATAAAATATTTATTTTAGAGGAAAGTTATGGATATTTTTCCTTGAAATTTTCAGAAACTTCAGATGAAATTGCAAACTAAATTGTCTAAATAATTGGAAGGATAATATTCATAAGTTTACGAGAAAATTCGTGTTTTATCGAAGGAAATTTGACAACGCCTGAATGCTCATACGGCGTTTTTCCTTAGCATAGCAGTACAGGGCGATTCGGGGTAAAGGTCTCAAAATTCGCGAGTCCCTTCGGTTCGAAATGGAATATTTCAACACCCTGAGATTTCATGGCTGAACTCGGAAACATGACGCGCATCTCGAGTTGACTCTCTCAGTTCGAAAACGACCCATCTCTGAAAGATGAAAATTTTCAGGAGGCGATAAAAACTGCAAAACAGCCGGAAAATGAGTGTTTCCACTGAGAAAATGAACATCGTAAACAATCCGAGTTGGGTCGTTTTCGACCTGAGAGATTCAACTGCCCTTGGGTGGCTCTTAAGTTTTATTTCTTTTTTTTATTTCTCGAATTGAAACGAGCTGGCTTCGTTGCTTGAACTTTTCACGGCATATTCTGCATTAGAGAAAACAAAACCTCGAAATTTCACAAAAAAAAAATACTCCCGTTAATTGAAAAAAAAACGACGTCTAGGGTGTGTAGACGTTACGTAAGTAAACGTTTGACAGTAAGTCTGCAACTCCGCAACCCGAGATTTGTGACTTCCTATATAGTCAACCATCAAAACCGTTGACAAAAAAAAAAAAATAAATAAAAAAACACCAAAAATGAGTTTTTCTTCGTGGAAGATCAAACATGAGTCGGAGTCTTAAGAGTATCATCAGAAAACTATAATTCCATTTTAATCGAACCATCAACAGGGTTGCACGCTGGAAATGAAAAATATGAATTACTAAAAATCTCTGTGAAATATTTCACGAAATTTCATTAAGTTGTGAAAAATATGAAACATATTTTCAGGGGCTGGGTATGCAACACGCACTAACAACACCAAAAAGCAAAATGCAGCCGCCTTTTAATTAATTTTGCATTTACTTTCGAAAAATATTTTTCATAAGATCCTGAAATTTCATGAAATATTTCACATGAAATTTCAAGATTTTTTCATTTTTCATGAAAAATTGCAACCCTGAAATTCAACTATACCAAAATGGCAAGGATAATAATTTAAAAAAAAAGTTTTTTTATAAACTTAAGAGTGGGTGGATTGGGGGAGGATTAGCTCCGAGGGTAAGCAGATTTTGAAACGAGCGTAATAATCGGATCCTCAAAGTGGAATGGTGGAAGAATTTTCCTCAATCCTGTGTCACCTGCGGATAGGAGAGGCGAGAGCTCGGGGGAAATCGGCGGGGAAATTGCGGGGCGCGTGGCAACAGCGGGAAAAACTCGGAAAATCGAGAACGGCGCCGCGCGGAGTATCGATCCCGTCCCCCCACCGCCCGCTCCCCCGAGGCGCCCTCCTCGTAATGAATCACTCTGAGGTCATAACCTCTAAGTAGGGCTGGAGCTTGTGACCGAGTCAGGGTATTTTACCCTTTGCCATCGATCGAAAAAGTTTACTTGCGTTTATTTTCGTCTTGATTATTCCTCGCCGCGCTGAGCGTCTCGCTCGCTCCCGCGGCGCGTCCCTTCGCTCTCTCTCGCTCGTCCCGCCCGTTTGATTGTCAAGATTTAGGTTAAAGTTGAGTGCACCGACCACCGATGGACTCGGGCGCCGGGTCCCGGGGGGTCGCGGGGCGCGGCCCCCCGGGGCGGGGGTGGGGAAGGGGGGTGTGTGCCGGATCGCACTTGGCATCCACGTCCCTCCGCCCTGCCCCGACCCCTCCTGTCCCTTTATTTTTATCCTGACTCCCGGTTGGAGTCGAGATTTTTCCACGCAGTTTCCAGCCGGGCTCGTTCTCCCGGAGTACATAACTCGTCCTCCTTTTTCCCTGAACGCATTGCCATAACTCATGAAACGCCGCTGGACGCAACTTAGCGAAAGGATATTTGGCGAATTTCCGCGATTGACAGGGTTTCTACAGAATTTAGAAAATGAAATTCCCTGATTTCCGACACATTTCGATAAAATTCCCTGACAATTGAAGATAAGCCAGATCGTTAAAAAGACATAATTTGAAAACTTTTCCAGGGAAAATTTGTTGTTCAAAACGTCAAATCCATTGAAGAAAGCAAAAAAGTGCGACTTGAAGATTTTTTCCTGACACTTGTCATTTTCCCTGACATTTCCAGGTTTTCTCGTCAGAAACTCAACGATGAAAAGGTGATTTAGAACGTGCAAATGATGCTTTTTCAAACCATATTCTTGGCTTCTTATTGATTTAACAAGATTTTTCCTCCCTCTTTCCCTCCCAATCTTAACTTACTTCGTTCTCTATAAAATGTCGAGGAAACCGCGATGTTGCCATTGGTTTTCTCTAAAACGAACCTCGAGGCAGTTTGGGGCCTGTTATGAAGGGGATTCGCAGCGTTATGAGGGAGTCCACCTCTATATTTAGTCGAACTCTTTATGCACAGAACACAGATGGAAGCATGATTGCCACTCTGTATGAAGACTCGAAGGATCAAAATGGTATAATTTTTCAGCCTGCGGTCACAGCAAGCCTGCCTAAGTATTCTCTCCGCACATAATTGAGTTTGACGAGATTTAGAGTAGTGCTCTTTGATAACGCCTGATTCCCTTCATCACAGACTCAGCTTGAAGAGATTTCTTTATAGACTGAACTATGGAGGGCTTGGGGGCTGCCACTCAGAAATCTACTTGGCCCCGCCCACGAAATGGAAGATTTTGTTAAATAAGTGTGTGGCATATCATTCTATCTTCGATATTGTAATTGCATTGATTTTTGTTGTAAAAACAGCTCAAAATTTCTCCTGAGCTAACTCAATTTTTTAGAATTTTTCCGAGGGGGATCCTCCTGTGCATCTAAGAAAACCCCTCTTTGGAGTCGAGATTTGGAAATGCTTATTTTTGTTTCCGAATATCAGCCATTTCAGAATCCACATACCAAAAATCCTGAGCTTTGCTTTTTTAAGAGGAAGTAATTTATTTATAAAAAAACACGCAAAGTCTGGGGAGAAATTTCAATTTTACGGAGATTCCTCTAAAACAACAATTCCAAATATTAAAGTTAACATGACAGCTTTGATTTTTTCCCAAATATGACTTTTATTTATTATATTATTATTGATTTGCACCTCTCTTTCTGTTTGAGCACAAGCATATTCAAATATCTTCTTAAAATATACCGTTTCTCCTCTTAGGCATAAGCTGTTTTTTTTTTCTTGTTGCTTATTTTTACCTGTTGCTCTTTGCCCTACTTCTGGTTACAATTTTCTTGCTCAATGTGTTTTGGAATAATGAATGAGTCAAGGGGAAAACGGTGAAAACAGACGACACTCCGGCATCGAGGATGAATTCCGAGAACAGAAGTGCAGCGATGAACAGATCAGCAACATCTCATCACGTGATCCAAAACAAAATTTTATTCACTGCGTATCAACCGCCAGAGTCAGTTGAGTGGGAAGCAAAACAGAAGTTCTGGGTCAAACCAAACTCAAGAGAAAATGAAAAGAAGAAAAAAATGCGAATGTCCTCGGTCAAAGTTAAGGTGTTTTCTCGGCATGTTCATAGATCTGGTAGTGTCCAAGTGGCGTCACTTACGAAATCATCGCCACGGAGTTTATGCTGTTAGTACGTTGGGAAAATAGGCAAGATTTTTCACGGATGTGATATGGTGGTAGATCGACGCGGCGCCCAGAGGTGGAACCCATGAGGAGAGAGTATCAGCAACTTAGATGCCACATATTTACTCATGCTATCAAAGGATGTCTGGGTTCAAACAACCATCCCTCTCCTATTCCATAGAAAATTTTTGGCTACGGCTGGAGTGACTGTACGGTGCCCCGACGAATGAGGATTGTCAAATCACCAATTGAATAAAAAATAAATTGTAAATAAATAAGTAATGAATAAAATAGAAGATATCCGTGAACGTCGTCACAAAAGCATTACGAGGAAAAGGGGAGGTCATAAAATTAAAAATTCAGCGTCACGTATTTCATGAATGGACCCCAACTTATCAAATTAATTAATTATTTTTTCGAAAATTCAAAATGAAAAACCAACACGATATGGTCAATTTCTATACATAATCATTTATTATTTATCAAAAAACGGTAATTTGAGGGGAAAAAGTCTTGAGCGTTACGTAATCTTTTTGGGAGACCTGTGTACGGGTGCGTTCCAATACACGATCTTCAACGTTACGTGCTTTATGAACGGCCCTAACACGCAGAAATCAGCAAAATTTTGAATACAAATCGTTGTCTTAATCTTGTGAAAAAATTGAGTCGATTTTGCAACCTTGGAATGAAGGTACATTCCTATACATATTCGGGAAACGACTGATTTCCTGAGTGTATATTTTGTATGCTGTCGTGAGCAGGGTGGCAAAATGTCATGAAGAATAAAATCTTGAAATTTCACGTCAAATATTTCATGAAATTTCAGAAATTTCAGAGATATAGATAAAAATATCGGTTCCTTTTAATTCTGCGCTAAAGTAAAAATCGTGACTTTCATCTATTTTAGTATGTTTGAGTGCGGGTTGCATACTCTAGCCCCTAAAAAATATGAAATATTTCAGAGCCTCGTGAAATTTCATGAAATATTTCACTGAAAGTTCCGATCTTTCATTTCTTTCTTGTGTTTCATGCCACCCCGTTGGTGAGTTTTTTCATTTTCCGGAGCCACTTGGAAGCCTAAGGGGAGTGATGGAGGTGTTGAAGTTGGCTTTGCAGTTGGGCGGCAAGAGGCGCGAGATGTTTGCGGACTGTGTATAGGTCTGTAGGTCAACACGAGACGCCCGATTCGACGACGACGCGACGCGTCGCGCCGCTCGGACGACGGACGGACGCGACGCCTCGGACGGCCCAAGACGGGCAGAGGGAAATAGCGAGGCGCAACGGAGCCTGCGCAACAGCGCGCCGCGCCGCCTCGGAGAGGCTCCAACAACCGGTGCAGGGCAATGTATTACTTCAAGGCAGCAGGCGTCTTAGCCATGACAAAACCTGGGCCTGGCCTCGAAATCGAATCAACATATCATTATTTGTCCTCAGATGCCTCCAGCCCAGAGCTCCAGCTTTATTTCAAAGATCCCTCCACTCGGACCAAAACAAATCGCCAGAACTCCGTATTTTCAAATTTCCCGCCCTTATTTCACGGGGCGGGGGGAGGGGGGGGGAAGCACGAGGTTGTTGGAGGATATGGACATTATTCTAACGAGTCGTGGTAGTACCCCAATTCAGTTCATCCATAATAATAAGGCGTATTCCCCGTATTAGAACTACATCATTGTGTTTTACCGTAAAAGTTGGATATCCAGAACTGCACTGCTAACTGACTTACAATTTAGTACCGCAGAATCTCTAGCATCCAAAACTTATGAGGTAATTGGTATTCTCCAACTGTTCATTAAAATCCTTATGAGCGCTGATTAGACCACATCCCTATCACTTTAGTTTTGACCTATCCTCTAGTAACACTCAGCATGAATTTTTCATTGTTCTACGCTCACAATTAGTGCATAATTCGAAAGCCGAGTTCATGAGTTCGTCTTTCGAAAAGCATCTCAGTTTGTCAATCGCGTTACAAATCTGCGCGACATAAGCGTCCAAATAGTTGACCGAAATAGACGTCATGCTCGAGGAACACGCTAATTGCATCAGTACCCTATCGCGTAAGCCGTGGGCAGATCTCAGATTTCGCCTGCAAAATCGAGCGTATGCAACCCGGCCCACCGCAGAGTTAAAATAGTTGCATGTTGGGTTCAAACCCAACTACGAATAATCGTCCTTTGTTTCGGGCTCCGCGCATTAGTAACATGGAGAGTTTATCTTTTGGGATGGCATCTCAGTTGCTTTGTACAGCGTTATTTTGTTCGCAATGTTTTTTTCTCTATTAATTGAGGAGCCCAGAGAAAGTTATACGGGATCATCTCGAATGATCTCTATTCCAAAGAGGGTAACGAAAAATGAAAAAATTAATTTTTAACTCAAATCGCATCACTAGGATATCGTGAAAAAATTGTGCGAAGCACCTAACTGAGGAATGGGTCTATTGCACTTAAGAGCTACAGCCAATGGAATAAAGCTTATATGAATAAAACTGCACAAAAATGGCGTTGAGCACACCTGAAATGCCGGAAATACACTCCAAAAACTTTGAGCTCCACTTGAAAGAATGCAAATTGTGCGATTCAGCAAGTACTTTGCACATTTTTGGCATGCTAAACACATTTATTGTGCGATTTTAGCATTACAAAGCCAATCAGTTGGTTCACCGAAAAAAAGTTGGTTCAGTTGATTGATTTAACAATGTGAATGTTGAACACACATTATATTTTCCTTTAATACATATTCTTTTTTTTTCATCAATTAAAATGAGAATAATCCCTACAGAGTGTGCAAACATTTCAAAATCATGAGTTGAATAAAACGCTGACTCCACCAGATTAAATATCAGAGCCTAACACAAAGCGGAGCGGCGACGCGACGCACTCAGCACTGGCGCCTACAAACCTAACAGGGATACTTCACGCATTGCGCAATGCGTGAAGTATCCCTGTTAGGTTTGTAGGCGCCAATGCGTGTTACGCGCTGGCTGCCCGCCTGCCACGGCGCTTGAAGCAACTATTTCACACCAGAGGTATTGCACAGTATCATACGAAACTGAAGGCGCTCTAATATATTAGTAATGGCAGGCATCCATCAAAAGTACGGAGCTTTCCTCCCAAAATAAATCAAGATACTACGGCCCAAACAGAGAGCAGTATTCCAAAAACTCACTAAGTCCTAGCATCCGTAATTAGTAACGTTTAGCATACACTTTATCGCCTGACTGTGAATTGCTTAATTCGGCTGTAAAAGGCTATAAGGATTTGTGTAGCCGGCTATAGAAGCTATTGGAACTCTTACAGCCGGCCGTAGGTCTATGGTATTTTGGAACACAGATTCTACTGCCAATTTTTACCAGGGAAAATAACTGCTGTGGCGGGTAATTCAGCATTTTATAAGTTCTCGCACACTTTTTTCACATCCAGAATGTTAAATCAACTCTACTTTTTTCCGATGTTGTTGAAGTTGTGCGCAACAGACCCCTTGAGTTACAAAGCATTGATATAGGGAGAAGAGCGGGTCTGACTTAGTCAAATGCTGGATCAAAATCTAATAGCACGGCACGAGCGCGTACGCCTGGCGCCTTGCGCGACTCGAACTCTATTGTCAAGTTGGAGTCGCAAATCAGAGAAGTAGAAAGTTCGGCGATTGCGCTACGCTAAAATACACCGCGAAATTAGCATGAGACTCTTTCATCGTAATATTAAGCCTCTTCTCTCATTGTCAGTCAACGCGATAACGCCCTGTCTAACTCACAGTCTTGTATGGCAATAGTTGTCGGGCGACTGGAATCGTATGTTGCCTAAAAATATTATTGGCCTAACCTAGCCTTACCCAACTTAACCTGACCTAACCCTCGCCCAACAGATCAAGAATCCTAAATCATTTGAACTGCTACTTGTAAAATTGAAAGTGATATATCGATGGTGTACTTCCGCAACCGCGTACCTCGTTCGCAGTGTGTAGTGTAAACATTTCCACACCTAATTTATTTTTTTAAAGGAGAACAAATCGAAATGGGAAGTTTTCACGGAATTTTTACAAACAGATAAAAAGAATTATGACAGTTCTTATGAATTGCGGTTGGGCAATTTTCCATTTAAAAAAAATAAAATTTGAAAGGAGGTCCGCGACGTCGCAAACAGGTATACGTGGTTGCGAACTTATACCGTCGATATGTAACACCTGTACTGCCGTGATAAGGAAGAACGCCGTATGAACATTCAGACGTTGTCAAATTTCCTTCAATAAAAACCTAATTTACTCGGAAAATTGTGAATGTTTCTCTTCAATTTTTTCGGACACTTTTTTTCGCAATTTCGTCTAAAATGTCGGCAAATTTCAAGGAAAAGTTACGTATAATCTTTCTCAAAAATACGTGTTTTATCCGTGGCAATTTGGCAACTCTCGAATGTTCATACTGCGTTCTTCCTTAGCATGGCAGTGTTAAAAGCAAGTAATTTCAACAAAGAGATTCCTTTATAAAAGGCGAAAAGGAGTCGTGTTTTTAATTTTCCACAAAAATTTTACTTTCCTACAAATCGATCTAAAATTCGTCAGGAGAGTCGATGATTATTGTGTTTCAGGTGCGTATGAATTTGAATTAAAATTATTATAATCCGGTTCGAGAGAAAAACTGAATGGTTGAATCAGCGGATACTCGAGCAAAAAAGCCCCAACGGTTGATTATATCAGCGGAGCGGAGTCGGTCGCGTCGCAATGTTTACCGGGGAACGGAGTGCGCCGCGCCGAATCAAAACCGCGTAAGTCCAACGAAATCCCGGCGTAACCGGGTGGTTTTCGACGGGGGCTCGGACAGAGGCGGACTCGGCGGTGGGAGGGGTAATAGAGGTCTAAAGTGAAAGTCCAGTTGAGCGCCGAATGGCATTGGCAACAACAATAAACCTGTGCCCGCGCCATGGTCCCGCTCCTCGGTGCCATCGACCTGAGTTCACCTCCACCGCCACAAGTACACTGCAGCGCCATCCGCCCCCCCCCAAGCCAGGCCGCCGCCATTTTGGATGCTTCTCTCCTGTAACACACGGTCGTAATGACGACATTCTCACATCGACGCTAATACGGCCCCGCCCCACCTGCATGTGTCGCGATAGCCCCCAAATTATGCTCGCAGGTATTGCTCAATGTTTTGTTCTTACTTGTTTTTTGTTTAACTGGATTGCAGTTTGCAAAACGGACCGTAATCTCCCTGATGTTACTTAGAGTCCCTTTATACTGAGAGTCAAGAACACCCCCTCATGGAGTCACAAACGGGAATATACAGATTACAGAAATTGAACGTTTTTTGTAATCTTTGATCGGCCCATTCTCAAATTCCTTTTTCCGTTCCCTCTCTCAATCCGTTTGTTCCTTGCCGAACCCGTCATTCCCTGGTCCATTCCAGATTATAATCTTTGCAATGGGTGAAAATGTAATCTTTATTCCCGTTTGGGACACTGTGAAGGCTTAAAATACGAAAACCAATCAGAAATGGCTTCACATTGTCTTGACTCTCAGTATAAAAGGACTCTAATGTTACTGAGGTAATGCAACTACTCTCTATTGGCCGGAGCACCCTGAAGATATACAATTTCTACCTCCACACCCGAAAAAACGCTAGTCGAAGTGGAAAATTACCAAAGAAGCGAACTCTTGATGAAAAGATAGAAATTGATACATCAGCAGGATTGTCATTTGGACTGCATTTTGCAATTTGGAACTATACATTCTGGCCCGGTTTAAAAACAACGTATGTGCCATTAGTTTCCCTATCCACATAAGTTTTTTTCTTCAGACGAGCCGGAATTTATAGTTCCAAATTGCAAAATGCAGTTCATTTTATGAAGGGCGAGATCAGAATTCCTAGTCACGGCAACCCTTAAATGCATCATACACATACTACACAGTCAAGATTACGCATAAGACTTGACTTTGGGCGGGAGGGGTAAGACAACTAGGGGGGTAAAAACGCGCCTTCAAGTGAACCGCTGCAATCTGGTAAGCATACAAAGCGGCGTGCCGCCTGATGCCTGATGTAATGTATACATCAGCCTCGCATCTGTTCGGTCCGCGAGGGTGCTGATTCCTCGAGTATTTCGGTACTATCTGCAGTCTTGGTTGCCTACCTATCATCTGATCAAAAAAGCCGTGCGCGTGCGGTCTGGATAGCAAATATTGCAGCAGATTTAGTGTTTTAATCTCAATCGATTAATAAAACTTTGCACGAACACCTGAAAATCACTTCAGCTCAACTTTCGATTATTTTAAGGGCAAGGACGTCTCTAGTCCTGGAATTTTTCGGACGTGCCTCAGATATCACATTTTTACCTGATTTTAGCCCCAGTCAAAAATAAAAAGATAGCGGAATAGAATCGACCAGTTTCCAGGTGAGCTTAGCTGATTGATTCCTATGTTACGTTACGTACAGATTGCTAGGTTGTAAATAAGCCTACCTTATTTTGGGGTATACGTCAAAATCAGGTAATATTATAATTAAATCTATCATTATTTTTTTCCACGTCGGCAATTCAGGTGTTGAGAATTCATGACATCCGCGATAAATAAGAAACAAGGATCCTTGATTAGAACCGAGTCAGGGGCTGACTGAGAGCGCAACCATGATCCTCATCCTCTAAACGGAGTGTTGAACTCTCTGCCTATGACCTTCTTACACGAATAGATAAATCACCGGCAAATCATAGTCATGTCCATTCGCAAAGACTGTTGGATACTTTCGTTAGTTTCGTCCGTCGAATAAAGCTCCGATCTTCAAAATAACCGAGTTCAAATAAGACATACTGGAAATCTGGGGGGCTCCCCCGAAAAAAATGATCGAGGAATACTCTACTTACGTATTTGGAAAATTTGTAGCTTAAGATTTGTGAAATATTTAAGTGTTATCAATTGAGGATGTTACGTCAATCATTAAGTTTCTTTTGAGTATTTGGACAATTCTATCGAAGGGGTTTGTGTTAGTACAAAATAATGAGACTGCAGTTAAAGCGAACATGAGGAAATTCTCAAATAGCAAGAGAGCAGACATTTTTCCTAATAGAAAAACACTAGAAAAATAACACCAACAACCTTCACACATCCAAATGTCTAAACAAGATGGCTGACAATGTTGATAAATCAACGTACTTTCGCAAAACTGAGGTTTCTGCAAAAATCAGCAATCGAAAAGTCTCGACATACTAGTCTTAATACATGCTCTTTTCAATCATAATGACTTCGCTAACGCAGCACATTAGAGCGCTTTGCGACTCCCAATCGCCATTGAAATCAATCCTTCCATGGATCATCAGGGAAATGACACCTTCTGATTGCTTCCTCCACTCACTGCTGCCAATCTCTTGGATGGCCACACTGGGGGAGCCCAATTAAGCACCTGCATGCTTGTTGGCGTCGTCACTTTCCGGCCACAGTATTACAAGCGCCACGCGACGTTTAAAAATTTCCACCACCATTTTATTTCTTTACAGAGAAATTGTTCCACGAAGCTGTCCGAAAATTTCACTGAATTTTCTTTCTGCTGCCGATGAAATTCAGTGTACAACCGACAATTTCTCTGTAGAAAATGAAATGGCGGCGGAAATTTTGAAGCGTCGCATAGGGCTTGTGATACTTCGGCCGGAAGGTGACGGTGTGAGCTTACAAAAGTGCTCTAATTAATTTCGGTACTCGCAGTTTATAACTGCGTGCAGGATATTTTGACATCATACTTTGGCTGCCTTATTGAGCCCCAAAAGCTCAATAGATCGTATTCGACACATCAAACGGGTGAGATGGTATCGATATCGATTGGTTCAAAACATAAACATAGCCTCAAAAGTCAATAGAGGAATCCGACGGAACGGGTTTTATTTTGATAGAGTTCTGATTCGTATGAGTACTAATTGGCCAAGAGTATGGTGAAATTGCTACGAAATTTCTCACTTTCAGCTCCTCTGACAAATATCTAAAAATTTTGGTTTGAGGTTATGTTCTATTGTTTTGAACCAAACGATACATCGAATCACTACCCTCAAAATTATACACACATTTCCATTCTTCCAGTCATTCTAGTCTTCGTGCGGAGGATCTCTCCGTTAAAATGCCGGGAAGCTTGAGTTTTAACGGAAGTTTTCCAACTTTTCGTTAGGAATTGGGTTGACGGGAAATGAGCTGGAAGCGGGCTGGTGTGCTGGCGTCGCGACGCTGTGTCGGTGACTCGGTGTGTCGATGTCGACGTCGGTCTTGAAACGGTGCATAACTCAAGGTTCCCTTAGCCGCAGCCGCAGTCGTTCCACGCTCCGATGCCCGGTTCATGGCAGTTCTTCTCACGTTCCTTCATCCATGTTTAAATAAACAGTCACGGCTACTCCCACCGCTCTCCTCCCCTCCCTCCCCACCGGCCTACCACCCAACTCCAACAACACGAACAACCAAGAAAAACATACAAAATAATTTAAAAATTTAAAATTTAATTAATTTAATTTAAAAATTTCCTCAACCTTATCAAAATATGCTTTTCGAAATTGAGTTTTGAAAGAATTTTTCAAATATTTAATTCAAGCTCTATTTTAAAAAAAAACATGAGCCCAGGGGAATTTTTGACAGTCCCTGTGGCATGTTTTAGTTTAATATTTTTTAAAGAAATGTGGTTAAAAAGGGGGATTTTAAAATATCCAGATAAGAAAAAAATATTTTAAAAAAATTCGAAGAATTCTCAAGGTTCTTCACTTTTCTTTGTCAAACTTGTGTCTATCGAAAACGTTAGTCTACCGACTCGGCTGAACCATGAAATTGAGAAAAACCAAAAAGAGGCTCTTCCTCTATTTTCCTGATATCTTTGGGTACATTTTTTTTACTTGACTTTTTGACGTATTTACTGTTGACAGATATGACGTCGACCGTTTGGAATAACTTAATATACTAAAATCGGGGAAAGGAGGGTTGCAGAATTTTGTGTGATGCGTGAAAAACTAATATATGTAAAAGCTCCTCAGAAATTATAAGAAAGATGATGCGCATATGACGTAACCTCAAAAATTTCTCTTTGCTCTGTCACCACGCACGCCTTCCATTTTATCCTTCCCGCAACACGCAGTGCACGCTGATTGTCGACCCGCAGCAAATCAACCAAATTCCACTGAAATTTTGAGTTTTCGACATATTCCTCTATCGTCACGCGTGTTTCGTACCCTACCAGATGCAACTTTATTGGTCCATTGCCATAGGCCTGTTTTGGCCTTAGTGTGCACGGAGAAAAAAACCTCGTGCGTGGGACCCGAAGTTTAGGTCACATGGATCTCTGAAGTTTTCATATTGAGCATCTGAACACTTTTGGTCTAGCTGTCGAGATTCGGATTACACATCTGAAACTTCAGTTCTTACATCTGATGTACTACAGATGTGAGAACCGAAGTTTCAGGTGTGATCAGAACCTCGACAGCTAGACCAAAAGTGTTCAGATGCTCAATCTGAAAACTTCAGAGATCCATATGGCCTAAACTTCGGGTCCCACGCACGAAGTTTTTTTCTCCGTGTGGTTTCACCTCAAGCGGTTACTCTCCTCAGTGGCTATAAATTATGGATATTTTTTTTAAAAACTTTTACTTTCAGAAAAGGGGGAGGGCAAAAGACAAGGTGAAGGAGGAGGGTTAAAAATCTCCTCCGAGTAGGGAGGGGGCGTTCGGGCGCCCTTCTCCCCCTTGAGCTGCCTGGCTACGGCCCTGTCCGTTTGTTAACGGAGCTGCGAACATTGTGGCATGGATTGATGCAGAGAGGGTGGGGGGGGGCCTCCCCCCGCGCTCCACCCCTGGCCCCTGGCGGGAGCTGCGACGACCGCGGAGCGCGAAGAATAATTGACGATGACCTCGGCTCGGCTGTAAGTTGGAATAAGTCACGGCTGGTCATCCACACAGTTCGCAGTTCGCAGTTGCCGAGCCGACGGGCAACTCGCGTGTGCACTTGAAGCTCCGAGCCAGGGAAATCTGCTCCGAGTGGGAGCCGACCCTGGGACATTCCGCTCCCTGCCCCGCCGCCGCTCTCGCACGTCGCAGCCAATTGCGGACGAGCGGGCATACTGGATCCATGCACATGTGAAGTTTTGAAAAAAATAGTCATCGAAATCATCCATCTCCAAATCGAACCTAACCTAGCCTAGTCTTGCCTCGCCTGACCTGACCTGACCTGACCTGACCTAACCTAACCTAACCAAATCGAAAATGTCCAAGAGTACATACACTGAAAAAAAAAGTTCGGTAAATCCGAACTAGTTAGGATCATATGGAAACAGGTTTTGTTCGGTACACACAACCGAATTATTCGGTCTGTTCAACCGAATTGTTCGGTTTGTGCGACCGAACCATAAGACATTCTTACAGTTCGTTTCAGTGGACCGAACAGTTCGGCTGAGCAAACCGAACAGTTCGGCTGAGTAGACCGAATAATTCGGTTCTTGAAAGTTGGTGCACACACCGACACTGTTTTTCCGCCATTTAAATGTATGTGAAACAATCGATCTTTAGTGAGACAGGTTACCTCATGTAAAATCGATATTTTCAATGGATTTAAATGGAGGGAAACAGTTTTGCCAACTTGCAAAATCACCACCAGGGGAGGGGCGGGGGTCAGGTCCAGTATGACCGGTCTGTGGCGGGAGGAAAAGGAGGAGGAGGAGGAGGAGGGATCTGGCACTGCATGCGTCACTCAAAAATCTTAAAATAATAATAATAATAATAATAATAATAAATTCAGTACAGTTTTTTCGATAATTTTCGTGAAAATATCAACAAAAAATGCCGATTTTCTACACTAGGGAGGAGATGGGGCGGGAATGGGGGAGGTGGGGTGTGGATTTCAAGCAGACCGTGACGTTATTTGTCTAAAATAATGCATACATGCATGTTGGATGCGTGGCGAGTTTCTATAGACTTATGCCTCGGAAACAATTTTGCTGCGCAAAAATTCGATTATACTTTTTTAATCAAAATGTAATGGTTATGTGAGCATTGAGAAAATAAATGTAAAACATATCCGTATGGTACATATAGGTGAGTGAAAATATAAAATAAAATAAGAGAAGAATATTCTCGAGAAACGTCCCTCATCAATGTGTTGTGAAAAACTAAACCAAGGACTGATTTCTGGAAAGAAGCAGCTGCCATTTCAGAGGAAAGTTCATCGTATACTTTTCGCAGGTAGGGGTAAAAGGGGAAAAATTATTGAAGCCGCATGCGTGTAGTTGAAAAAAAAAATTGACCACAACGTTTGGTTAAGATTCTGAGTTCAAAACTTGCAAAGTAAAAAAGATGAGAACATGGAAACAATAACGGTTCATTTTGATGAATTGTAAACGTACGTCAGCCAGAAAGCATTGACATCATGCATTTGTGATTCTGATGAATCCGATGTGTCGATTTTGTACAAAGCGGAGGAATAACGGTTCTAAATTTATCCACCTCCAAATCACAGATATGCCCATGCATGATTCTACTTCATTTTTAATTATTTCCAGACTTACTCATTTGAATATCCGGCTCAATATTTGCCCGCCCTGCTCCTCTTGACAAAATTGACTGACGGGTGTAAAATTGAAAATTATCGTGTTATTTTAGGGCAAAGAAAAATTTTAGGGTATATACAAAATGGTTGCTTTAGGAGACAACAGCTGAAATGTGCCTCAGGGTGTAATCGTCCCTTTTTTGGGGGGCAAACATTTGAAGTGAAATCAGTAATTAAGCAAAACATGTTCAATACCTCGATGTTCGTTTCCTTCCGCTGTTAAATGTTTTTCAGGCTGTATTGCAGGAGTATCCAAACCCTACTGTAAAATCTATCTCCATATTAGTGGTGAATGATCGATTATCGATATTTTCCCATTTGATGCTACAGTAAAGTATCGATTATAAAGGTGTTCCTTGAGAACACCCTGATTATCGATCCTTCCCATGGGTTTAAATGGCAGATCAACCGATACATCGCAAAGTACGCCGCGCCACCGCTCCATATCCGGTTAAACTCTCCATGCAAAGTTGCGGAGCGAATCTGGTGGCAGAGTTGCCACTCTATGCGGGAATTCAAAGAATCAAAATATTCGTTTTTTAACCTGTGCTATAGCTATCTTGCTGACATTTTGCTTTTGCTGCTTATGACTGGATAGGGAGGTGGACTCTGTTGTGAGGTCAGGGTGTTCCATTACGGTCTCAACTTTAAAATCTTTGAGGGAGCTTAGATGCTGATTCCAAGAAAATAAAGAGAAAGAAAGGAGAAGTAGGAAAAATACCGCGATCGTTTTTCCCAAAACATCCTTGGGAGAAAATGATAATTAAATCGAGAAACCTCGCTGCATGCGAGAACTCATTAAACACTTAAATACTTAGAGCATTGAATACTTTTCTAAGGATGCTACTTTATCTTGACAAGTTTGCAAGTATAGCAGAGGCGTAGCGTGCTTTGCGATATACATATAGATTGATCTGCCATTTAAACCTATGGAAATGGATCGATAAATAGGGTGTTCGCAACGAACACCTTAATAATCGATTCTTTACCACAGTTACAAATGGAGGAAACTCGATAATCGACCATTCACGCCTCTCCACTGAAGTACAGTCGAGTCTCGATTCTCATCCGCGGTGATTAGAACCGAGGCTACTGTAGATAATCAGAAACTAAGCGATTTGGTCGGAAAAAGTATCAAGAAGACTATTTCAAAAGAATCCGTTAAATAATTTGTCTAATATTAGACAGAGATGTCATTAATAGTTGAAATGATTTTTTTTTGGATAAAAAAGCACTTAAATATTAATAACTATATTACTTTATGTATATATTATTCTACCTCTCCTTCTCTATTAGCTATAACTACATTACTAACTGCATTACTACTACATTATTAATAACTATATTACTTTATGTATATATTATTCTACCTCTCCTTCTCTATTGCTAATGATTAATATATATATTATTCTACCTCTCCTTCTCTATTGCTAATTTTCAGCTTTGATAAGCTGAAAGAATGTTTTTACAGAAAGTTGCCCCATACAATTGCAACTTCTTTGGGTTGCGATCTTTTCCATGAATTCAAAAAGATAGTTTTTCTGAAAGTTTAAAAGATTTACTACATTTTCTTTCACTCATGAAGAAAGCCACCGAAAACACTGCGGATAATCCAAATTGCAGATAATCGAATCATGGATAATCAAATCGCGGATAATCGAATCGCGGATAATCGAATCGCGGATAATCGAATCGCGGATAATCGCACCGCGGATAGTCGAGACCATTGCACTAAGCATCAGGGCCCGAATTCTGTTAACCACGCTTGACGTCGAGCCTCAATCGACCATAAGTCTAGGTTATGCTTCGAGCCGTTCATAAAATACGTAGCGCTCTAGAAATGGGGGTTGGGGGGGAGGAGGAAAAATTTCAGTCATTTTTTTGATACGCCGTAGGACAGGTACAAACGCTATTGGATTTAAATGAAAAAATTCAGTGCACAATTATGGAGCAAAGCCTCCACTGGGGGTATGTATACATGGAACGCAAACCATCGATGATTCAATTTACAACGCTGGCATTGTTAACACCGTTTTAACATTATTAACATCGTCACGATACTTGTTAGAACTCTTTCAAAACATGCCTTCCTCTTTTGTATGTTTCAGAGTAAGAAATAAGGGAATGATAAAGGGAATTGAAAGTTCATTGCGAGTGGTGGGCGAAACAAGGGATGTACGAATTGAGAGACTTTAACGCGTGTTAAGAAAAAAAGGCAAGAAATCCTTCGTCGCTGTAGCGCTATCCGCATTCACCAGCATGTGTCAAATATTAGGGCAATTTAGGCAAAATCCATGCTTGATGTTCTTTATCGACTATGATTCGAGCCAATAACCGGTCATTCGATCAATTAAATCCGTAGGGAAATGAGGAAAATAGCCCCGAATCCCATACGTTATGCTCCTCTCTATAGGGCAGGATATGCGATAATCTCGGAAAAAAATTCTGCATTCTGAAACATTCTTGGGAGTACATCTACATGTACCACAAGTCTTACCTTGAGTACTTCAAATATTACATTTTTTCATTTGAGGAGGAGGGGGAGGGTAGATTATCGGATTAAGACTATAAACATAAGTAGAGCTCTACAATAGCTATTGAACTGGCGTGTGTAATTTGCGCAGACAACATTTTTGAAGAACGAGACATTCCAAGAACATGCGGAAATTGAACCGAGTGGAAAGTAATTTTGGCACTTTCATTGTGCAAAAAAATCTGCAGGGAGAATGCGGAAGTTCGGCTTTCTCTCCGTATAATATTAAAGCGATTTAAAAGATCTGTGCTGAGTACTGTACTGCTAAGGTTTCTCGTGTTCATTTTTTTTACGATCAAATAAAAAAAAAGGAAACGAAATTTAAAAACAAATGTACATAGTTTTTAAAAAAAGCAACTTTCCGCGAGCTTTAGTTACACATCCGATCCGAATTTTTCTGATATATTTGTACGTAGTCGAATACAATTTTTCAAATGCATGGTCTGGTAGGATAACTCAGAGAGAATTTACTCACGATGATTTCTTTGTATTTTGAAGATAAGTAAAACCAGAGGATGCAAAAAAATTTAGTGTCACGTACCCGAAATCTAGATCCATTTGCTTCACGCAGCACTTATGATGACTTGTGCGCTAACAACAAGAAATGCGAATGAGAGGGAAAACACCAGTAAAATGGTGTTTGGGATACACGAGAGGTATTACCGACTGGGATCACAGAGAAGCCACACTCGCCATTGTCCCGAGCTTTCGTTGCGATGATAACGTTCACAAACTAGAACTTTCAAAAGTTCACAAATCAGCATTAGCTATCCACGATTTTGAAGGAAGAACACAAATCGTCAATAATCCAAGAGGCACAACTAGTTCGACCACCGGCACAGCGAGCACACTTTGAAAAATATCGAGTAAGCCACAGGTAAAAATCCAGGATTCACGTAGCAAAAAAACAGCGAATCACTCCGGGTGTGTCATCCTTAGGAAAGCACAAATTTTTCCCGTCCGAGTAAAGTCCAAAACTTTGATTTTTGCGGCCAAAGCTCGTGGAAAACAGAGTCGAAAAAAAGCGAAAGTGCGAGAGGGCCCCGGTGACGTCCAAAGGTTGGTAAAGTAGGGCAAGAACTGCAGATTGTGAGTATTGAGTAAGATGGAAGGTGGTGAATACTTTCTCTCGCGGTTCTCCTACCAAGTGCTTTCTTTCTTCCCTACTACCGCAGACATCTTCTCATTTCACTTCCGCGTCTTCCGTATCCAGCCAGCGCAGCGCCCGCAGACCAGCCACGACAATGAGTTACCGCTCGCTCCTCCCCACCACCAGTTCCCCTGGCGCCTTCGCTGATCCAATGCTCCTCTACCGAAAACTAATCGGACGCTTGCAAAGTTTAACTTAGCAACAGCGAAAAGGGGAGTTTACCCTCGTGTAGAATCGCTAAAAAAAAGTTGTACACTGAAAAAATAATATGGTAGATTTTATCATACTCTGACACAGTGATGCGAGTATGGTAATGAACCCCAGACTCTATGGTAGCATTTACCTTATTGTGGTATGCATCACCAAAGTTCTGGTGAATGCTACCATAATGCCACCATAATGCTACCATAATGCAGGTTATTCTCACTGAATAGTATCACTGTGTAAAGAAGCAAGTAGACTTATGATAGATGTTACCATATTTTTTTTTCAGTGTAACTTCTTTAAAATGAAAAAAAAAGTTACGGGCTACATAGACAAACCGTCCGTTTCGGGCTCAGAGGCCGAAAGTTCCGGGTTCTGGAGTCGTAGCTTCGACTGCTCCAGGTGCTACGCCCGGAACTTTGGGCCTCTGAGCCCGGTACGTGGACGGTATGTTTATAAAATGAAAAAAAAAGTTACGGGCTACATAGACAAACCGTCCGTTTCGGGCTCAGAGGCCGAAAGTTCGGGGTTCTGGAGTCGTAGCTTCGACTGCTCCGGGTACGCCCGGAACTTTGGGCCTCTGAGCCCGGTGCGCGGACGGTATGTTTATATAGCCCGTGAGTACGGCTCCCACAGCCGGAGTTTTTTTTTGCAGTGTGCTTTTCAACTCAAAATGGGTAGGAAATTCACGTGCCCATCAAGCCTCAGGTAAACTATGGAGGAACCATCAGATTTCGCGGGTTAAGTTCATGCTTACGGACACCAACGGGCTGATTATTGACACTGATAGATAAAGCTGTAGACAAATAAGAGGAATAAGAGCAAATGGGGCAATTCTGTTGGTGGAAGCAGGTGGTTGAAATAGACAACGAGGTAATAGACTAACTAACAGCAACCCACGAGGGACCCTACAGTTAGTATCCATTATTTACCCCTTAGTCTATGGCAACCATCCGTTTCAACCGGAGGGATCGCTACATTTTCCATTTGTCTTCTTCATCTATTGCTTTGTCCATCAGTTTCAAAAATCAGCCCGCAGAGATGGTTTTCAAGGAAAAAAGAAAAACAAGGAGGACGAGCGGTGATAATTTCCTTAGAAACTGCTTCACTGAAAAGCCTCCTAACCTATCAGGTCCGTTACATTTTAAGGTTTGTACCCCTGCAGCCTGAGTGTTGAAATTTATGTCGGCATGACAAGAATCGAAAATCGATGTATTACACGGCGTAGATAGGGTTATGTCTTGTCTTATCTTGCCGACATAGCCGGTTAAAGTTTCAGCAATCTGGCTGCTGGCTTGTTCTTTTGCGTTCAGTCTTACGAATCATCAATTTATAATTTAATTAGCGGTCACATTAGTCCATTTTGACGATCGTAGGAAAAATTTCAAAGCCAACTCAAGAGGTGATTCATAAACACTTGAAACTTTGCGAACAGACGCTACCGAAATAGACGTTCGGAGCCTCGAAATTCAAGTCGCCACTAGAGAGAAGATCCCTGCAGCACGAAAGCGCTCCGTTCTCACTGATAAAAATATTTGTGTTCTTGAGTTACTTTCGGTTAATAGAAGAATTAAAACACAAACCAACCCAAATCTTGTGTTGATTTTGGTACAGTCTGCGGTGCAGACAGCAATAGAGAGGCTGCGAGACTCCAGAGTCAACCGAAGGCTTGTGTTATTTGGACGGGGTTAAACAGAAAGGAACCAAGCCACATCGGGATCGAACCGAGAAAAAGAGGTTTAAAGTCTGGCTCCTGCATAAGACTCAATGTAAAAGATAAACTTCAAGTTCAATTTCTGCAAAATTTGCTCCAACAAAAACTTTGAATTTTCGGCGATAGATAGTAGAGCAGTGGTTAAGTTCAATACCACTCATAACTCAATTTTTTCCAAAATGTGGGTTGGTTCCTTTCTGCTTAACTCAGTCCATTTTGTGTTTCGCTTCCCGTATTAACCAAACTTTTGTGTTGAGTTTTCTTCCTTGGTACAAGGTTACTTAACATGCTAGGGGTTGGAAGGACAAGGGGCTTGATATTAGAGCAAGATAGGTGAGGCGAATGTATGCTCTTCTACTACTACACTGAGAAGAGTTACGGGCCAAATATACATACCGTCCGTTCCGGGCTCATTCAGAGGCCGAAAGTTCCGGGTGCTGGAGCCGTAGCTTTGATTGCTCCGGGTGCTACGCCCGGAACTTTCGGCCTCTGAGCTCGGAACGCGGACGGCATGTACCCGTATAGCTCGTAAGTACGGCTTTCACGGCCGGAGTTATTTTTCCAGTGTACCCAAAATCGACAAAACGCGCAGTTTTGTTTGGTGCCGTTACAGTCATGGCGGGCAATTTTGACCCAGGCGGAGGCGCAAATTAATGAGAATCGAATATTGCAGAATAGAGGTACGTCAGGGATTTGTAGTTTAAGTACTGTCCCTTAGGTAAAATTTTGCGAGAGCGACAATGGAGCCACCATTCTTCTCTGTAACAAACTCGGATGCCGCAATCACACGCTGAATGTGGGAGCTGAATGTGGCTTGAATGTGGATGTCATCGGCCCGATGCCTGAATTTTGCGCGTAACGCGCAAAATTCAGCAACGATTCTCAGCAACCATCGGACTAATGTTGGATTTGTCTGAACTATTCGAGTAGATTTGATACACATCTGGATGAAAATAACTCGAATTTGCTAAATTTCAGCCGTTGGGCGATGACTGTTGACTTCCACATTCAACTGCTAAATTCAGCGTGTGAATGCGGCACCACGCTCAAAAAAATCTTTCAAAGTTGAGAATGTAATAGAGGGACCCCCTCTCGCTGCACCGTGAGTCCACCTCTATAATCCAGTCAAATTCTCCATGCACAGACTGCCACTGTCATGATAGCGAAGAGAGCAGTAAGTGCATACTAGAATGAACCTCGAGACTCATAAAAGCATGTGCTAAGCATGACTCATGCAGAAATGCACTTACTGCTCTCCTCGCTATCACGGCAGAGATGGGGAGCAAATACATTGGCAGCGATGCCGTGTTTCCAGCCTTTGAGTCTCCAAAAGTGGCAAACCTGCTAATGTATTTACTTCCTATCTGTGCACGAAGAGTTTGACTGAATATAGACGTCGACTATCGGTGTGTGCAGGGGGAAGGGGGGGATCCCCTCCATTACAGCTTCAACTTTAACAGTTTTTTTTTGAGCTTGGGAGTTCGTCTCAGAGAAAACATGGAGTATCGTCTTGCCTCCCGCGAAATTCTACTGGACAAAAAATACTTAAATCGCAAATCACTGACGTATGCGAGAGTTCCATTTTGAACCGTCTTTCAATGCCCAGGAAAAAGAACGTAACGATTGGAATAAAACATTTCCGAAGTGGAACCCCGTTTCAAACTTTGCGCCGAGACTGAAACGAAGCCAATGGACTGACAGCGATTCCTCGCTTTTGAAAGGAACAGGGTGTGTACTAAAACAGGCTGTGCAAAAATAAGTACTTTTTCAGTACATTCTCAAGAAATTCAGTACCTCCTCCAACAGAAAAATTCCGTACTTTTTCAGTACCTCCATTTGACGAAATTCGAAAAATTTCAAAAATTTGAAATTGCGACAAAAATGACAAAAATGAAAAAAAATCCGGACCTTTTTGCAGAATTTTCGCACTTTTTCAGTACTTCCGGACCGCCCTTAAAAAATCAGTACTATTTCCGGACTTTCCGGAAATTCCGGACTTGTAGACACCCTGGTGGAAGTATAGG
This sequence comes from Bemisia tabaci, assembly GCF_001854935.1. NCBI lineage: Eukaryota > Metazoa > Arthropoda > Insecta > Hemiptera > Aleyrodidae > Bemisia > Bemisia tabaci. Next base: position 752,525 of record NW_017565171.1, read on the forward strand.
AGAAGAGTATATGCCTCCGCTTCACTTAAGGCTTTACGCGAGTGGATTCGGTTCAAGTTTGTAACTTACTGCCAACCTCCGTTACAACAAAACGCAATTCCCCGCGGGCGACGATGCCCTCACAACTTTTGGTTGTCATGCTGGCAGAGATGACGACCACATCCAAAATTCTGAAAAGTGGATGGATGCAAACGTTGGCCAAATTCATCAACCCCCGTCGATCTGGTAAAAAAAACTCGACTCAATCCACTCTCCAAAATTCGCCTTGACTTTGATATTTGACAACACCGCGGTGGCAGAGCGAATAAGAAACGGCGAAACGGTGAGTTGGCGACGCGGCGTGACTCTTGGCGGAGCAGAAAAAAACAGAGGAATCACTTTCTCCGTGTCGGCGGCGGTTTCCTGGCCGGGGCACCCCCTCCCCCCGGCCCCTGCCCATCTGCTCCCTTCCGAATGGCCGGGTCTCTTCCTGGTTCACGCCCCCCTCCCTCTCGGCATCGCCATCGCCACGTCCACGTCCGCGTCGCCGTCAAGACTGACGTCGTCCGTCGAGGCTGCGCGGGGGTCCTGCCTCTGGACCGTCACCGTTGCAAGTCCCACAGACGCCTCGGAGTGCACCCCCATGAGTTCACTATACTACCCCCCACAGCAAGAGCAAAAACACCGTAACTCCATTCCAAATTTTACATTTTTCTTCTACACATCGTCACCTTCCAGGCAAAGTATCACAAGCGCCATGCGACGTTTAAAAATTTCCGCCGCCATTTTATTTTTTTACAGAGAAATTGTTCGACGAAACTGTCCGAAAATTTCACTGAATTTTCTTTGTGCTGCCGATAAAATTTAGTGAAATTTCCAAACAGATTCAACCAACAATTTCTCAGTAAAGAAATAAAATGGCGGCGGAAATTTTTAAACGTCGCATGGCGCTTGCGATACTTTGCCTGGAAGGTGACGACATACGGCTCTATTACAAGAAAATACAATGACCACAAGGCTTCATTTTTTTCATTTTAAGTTCCTGGCGGTATGCCACAGTTGACTTAAAACTATAAAATATGAACATTTGTTGGTTTTCTTGTAAAACAGAATTTTCCAGGAAAAAAAAAAAAATGAAACAAATGTTGAATCAGGGAAGAATCAGAATGAGGATCAGGAGCCAGAATACGGCGTTCTTACTGTGGACGGCAGTGGCGTGGCGTGCTTTGCGATATATCGATTGTTATGCCACTTAAACCTATGGAAAAGGATCGATAAACAGGGTGTTCGCAGCGAACACCTTAATAATCGATTCTTTACCATAGGTTTAAGTGGCAAATCAATCGATATATCGCAATTCACGCCACGCCACTGGTGGACGGCAGCATGGGCAACGCATGAGCGTCCCAACGTGTCTAACGGCGGATTCAAAGTCGTTTCTCAAACAGATCTTCACCTTGGAGAGACATCGTCACACCTTCCGGCCGAAGTATCACAAGCGCCATGCAACGTTTAAAAATGTTCGCCGCGATTTTCATTTTTTTTACAGAGAAATTGTTGACTGAATCTGTTTGAAGATTTCACTGAATTTTATCGGTAGCACGAAGAAAGTTTCAGTGAAATTTTTGGACGGTTTCGTAAAAAATAAATTACGACAAGACGTCTAACAGCAACGTCGCGAACCTAAACACGAATTTTTACAATTTCACCGTGATTTCACAATCATATAGCCGGGCTATACGAAGCTATAAAAAAGTATACAGTCGGGCTATAGTTCCTATCGCCGGGCTTTACACTTTATCGCCATTGGCTGTAAAAGGCTATAAGAAATTGTGTGGAAATTCGTGTGCTTCGTAAAACATTAAGTTTGATACGGAACTAATACTTACAAAACACACATTATATTTTCCTTTAAAAATTTTTTTTATTCATCAATTAAAATGAGAATAATCCATACAGAGTGTGCAAACGTTTCAAAATCATGAGTTGAAAAACGCTGACTCCGCCAGATTAAATATTAGAGCCTAACACAAAGCGGAGCGGCGATGCACTGGCACCTACAAACCTAACAGGGATACTTCACGCATTGCGCAACGCGTGAAGTATCTCTGTTAGGTTTGTAGGCGCCAATGCGCGTTCCGCGCTGGTTGCCCGCCCGCCGCAGCGTACCACGGCGCTTGAAGCAACTATTTCACACCAGAGGTATTGCACAGTATCATACGAAACTTAAGGCGCTCTAATATATTAGGAATGGCAGGCATCCATCAAAAGTACGGAGCTTTCCTCGCAAAATAAATCAAGATGCTACGGCACAAAAAGAGAGCGGTAGTCCGAAAACTCACTAAGTCCTAGTATCCGTATTTAGTAAAGTTTGGCATAAACTTTATCGCCTGGCTGTTGATTAATCGCCATTGGTTGTAAAAGCCTATAAGAAATTGTGTAGCCGGCTACAGAAGCTATTGGAAATCTTACAGCCGGCTTTAGGTCTATGGTATTTTGGAACACAGATTCTACTGCCAATTTTTACCAGGGATAGCGTTCAACCACCATAAGCCAAAACCCTTGGGGCCTCGCTGAGGTGATAAACCTCAATGGGCCTGTTGCAAACTTCAGCTACAGCAAAACAAGACTATTATTTCTAATATAAAATTGCTAAAAAACACGACGTGCGCATCGGGAAAATCTGAAATACGCTCCTGACTTCACAATCTCCGTAAAAAAATATGCGGTTTTTTAAGCTTCCCGCTTCAAAGACGATGCTCTGGCACAGCTGAACACTTCGTAAGGGGAGTCCTACCATCCAACCCTTGTTCACTAGGATGCTACGCAATATTCAACATGAACGACGCCAGCCCGCCAAAACACACGTGACGAGAAGTGGTTTTATCGACTGTGCACAAGGATTGGAAGAAACGACTCCTCTCCCAAAATGTTCACCTGTGCCGAGAGTCCTTTATACTGAGAGTAAAGACGATGCGAATCCATTTCTGATTGGTTCCCGTATTTCAGGTCTCCAGGGTGTCACAAACAGGAATAAAGATTACATTTTCACCATTGCACATGACATTATATACTGGGATGGACCGGGGAATCAAGGGCACGGCAAGAACCAAAGGTCCAGTTACACGATCAAATTGGGCCATCAAATTGGGCCTCTCATTGGTCGCATCCTCAACTCAGATCTTTTTCCACCAATCAGAGCTGCAATTTGATGGCTCATTTTGATCGTGTAACTGGACCAAAACGGTATGAGCGAAGGAACGGAGACAGGAACTCGGGAATGAGTTGATCAAAGATTACAGAAAACGTTCGATTTGTGTAAACTTTATTCCCGTTTGTGACATCCATGAGCCATGTTTTCTTAACTCGCTCTATAAGGGGACTCTGCCTGTGCCGTGGTGCTGTTTGAAGTGGGAAGCTTAAAGAAACGCACATTTCTCACGCAGATTTTGAAATTAGGAGTGCATATCCAACTCACCTGGTGCGCTCGTAGTAATTGGACTGCATTTTGCAATTTGGACCTATAAATTCTGGCTTATCTGAATAAACACTTATGTTTATAGGGAAACTAATGGCACATACGTTGTTTTTAAACCGGCCCGGCATTTATAGTTCCTAATTGCAAAATGTAGTCAAATTTATGAGCCATTTTCTATTAGAAGTAACTCTCCTTTATGCTCTAGCAGGAGTTTGCAACAGGCCCATTCCATATGGAAGGTAGAGTACCTATATTGAGAGAGTATGGCCACTGGGCCCCATGGAGAGGCTTAGGACCCAAAAATGGCGGTGCTTTGTTTTGGTTTTTGTGGGTGGGAGGGGGGTCATTGCCAACTTTTGACGGTTATCACCAACCGCACTTGCTGCCAACCTTACTACATCCAAGATAATTTTTCTCAAAAATTGCACACGATTAGCCTTAAAAATATGTAAAGAAGTCATATTAGTGCATTTGGGTAAATTTCTCGTTACGATAAGCAAAGAAAACTACATTTTGAGTCATTTTGCATTACATTAATTTATGGCGTCCGCCATTTTTGGGTCCTAAGGGCTCCATTCAGCCTAAGATGGCTGAGCCAATCAGAGGTGGTAACACAAGTGGCCATACTCTCTCAATATATAGGTACTCTAATGGAAGGACTGTGGCAACGAAGACAACAAAAAATTGTGAGTCAGCTCTCTCCCGCGATAGGAGTCCTAGTTGAAACACGCATCTCTCAATGTCCACTGGGGATCCTACAGGACGTGGCGGGCGGGACACCCGGGACGCGTCCACAATTCAGATATTTGGGTCAATGAACATCCTCGTTGCCATTAATGTTCGCCTCTCCTCACTCTCCCGTCGCAACAGGCCTGACAAACATTCCATTCTTCCCTCGCCGCACCTCCTATCTCTCTTTCATTTTAATGGAGTCTGGGCAGGTGCTGCGGGATTTTCGAATTAACCAACCACTCTGGATTAAAACATCACCGGAGACACGGTGGTTCCACAGATTTTGTGTAAAATCGACTGATATGCTCGAAAAAGTTCACGAAGTCGAAACCGCAATGGAGGAGAAAACTGAATGAATTATTAAAATCCTGCGAAATTCTTTTCATATAACTATCATATAGCTTAGTTATCAATGATTAATTTAAATTTAATGATTATGGAAGCTTCCGTCAATCGAACGGGTGCATTGGCGGAACTAAGAACTTTTTGTAGGGAACTTGAGGAGCACCTCATTAAAAGGGCTCTGGGGGCACTAAAAGATATCCCACCGAGGGGGATCAATGGGAATCCTCGAGTTCCAAAGGAGGGTTCAGGGAATTTCCGTGGCCCCAAAAGAGGTCCGAGAGGCCTTTCCGGGAAAATTTTGAAAAATCAAGTAATCCTAGAAGTAACTTTGAGCTAGGCTCACCGAAAAATTCATCAAATTACAATTTCGAGGATGAGAGCTATGTCAGGCACTTACTCAAGAAAATCCCTCGCACTCTAGAGAGGAACCAAATATATTTCTGGAGGGCATACCCCCGCCCCTGGTGCCACCCACGCACAAGTGGGCAGAGCCGATTTCCTTAGGACACAGTTGTATCCAACCGCTTAGTATGATCAGGGTGTGAGTAAAACTATTTCATTAAAGCATACCAGGATGTGCACACTTTCATAGGAGGTTTCTTTTGAATGTACTGTACTTACGTCTACTTGTTCCCAACTTTTTTCGGTTAAAAGCAGAAATTTCGTTGGCAAAGTACTCACCTGAAACAGAGAAACAAATCATCTCATTATTTCAGTGTAAAATAGAGTTCATGCTTCAAGCAGGTTCAGCTGAGTTCTCAAAGTTTTCCGAAATACCTTTTACTTAATGTTGTTCACTTCATTGTGAAGTGCACCATGGTCTAATCATTATCAATAGAGGGTGATCCATGGTTAAACAGGCAGACTGGAGGAGCCGCTCCACCCCCGAACTCCCCCTTTAAATTGAGATTTCGATTTTTTTTGGATCATTTAAGAATTCAGGGCATAAAAGTACAAAAAAGTACAACTTTCATGAGATTTGGTTCACAACCGTTGCCAAATTTAGGAAGAACGATTTACTTTCCAAAAATTTTTTGGTGGGGTGGGTGGGTGGGGGGAGGGCGTAGCACCGTAGCTCCGACTGGGGCCACTTTTGGAAAAAAAAAAAAAAAAACTTTATACAACAAAAACATATTGTTTTGACCCATATAACACGCTCCTGCAGTCTGGCCCTAAAACCCTGGATTACCCTGTGTATGTTCTCGTCCTTCACGGAGAAAAAAACTTCGTGCATGGGACCCGAAGTTGAGGTCATATGGATCTCTGAAGTTTTCGGATCACGCATCTAAAAACTTGAGGTCCAACTGTCGAATTTCGGGTCAGACATCTGAAGCACTTAGGTATGTGCCGGATACCTCAGGTGTGTGACCCGAACCCTTCGGTATGAATCGAAGTACTTCAGATGTCTGACCCGAACTTCGGCAGCTGGACCTTAAGTTTGTAGATACGTGATCCGAAAACTTCAGAGATCCATATGACCGCAACTTCGGGTCCCATGCACGAAGTTTTTCTCTCCGTGTTTGATGCTGTAAGGACAGGACCACGGGGTTCGTCCATGTCCCCTTGCGAACCGAAATAAGGCACGGGGGACGAGGGGGGGGGGGTCCGGGGGCACGAGACTCGGCGGAGCTCGTGGCCCGTAGCCCCCTGTCGTCGTCGCCGGGTCGGGTCGTTTCTCCACTCACAATCGGTTGGGGGAAATCCGAGAGGAGATGGTAGGAAACGAAACGGACGAAAGTGAAGTCGGTCGGCCGCGGCAGGGAGGCAGACTGGAGGGAGATGAAAAGATAACAGGACGGCAAAACGACCTGCGAGGGGGGAGGGGGCGGGGGGCGGAGGTGGCGAGTGAGTTTTTGGGAAGTGAAAGTGAGAGGAAGCGGCGGGCGACGGGGTCCCGCACGGAATGGCGAGGATGGCAGTGGCAGACCATGACCCTGAGAGAAAGTCTTCACGTAACAGTGTCCAAAATCCGCCCGACAAAAAACAGCGCGCGCCCGGAGGCCCCCCTTGCCCCCTCGCGAACCGTGGGGCACCCACACAACCGACGCTCGACACCACGCACATGCACACACACACCCTCACCCACCGACACTTTCATCCGGTGTGTTGGGTGCGGTACCGGAGGTGCCGCTTTTCGTCAGGGGCAGCCACAGCCGTCATCTCCCCCTCCCTTTTGAAAGCTATCCATTCTAGTCTGAAAGCTCCTGCGGTTATTAGGTACATTCGATTTGGGTAACCTTTCCAAAAATTTTGTAAAAAAACAACATGGTTCCTCTGGTGCGGTCTAAAACCAACTTCGAAGCTCAAAACAGCTTTCAAGTTGAGACCGTAAAGGAGGAGCTTCACTGTGTGAGGGATACCTCTCTGTTCGGTTCAATTATTTATACTGAGATAACGATGAATTAATTATACCAAGTTCCCTACTGTCCGAAGAGACTTCAAGCATAATGATGTTATATGTACCCCACAGTCCCCACACCTACGGTAACCTCATGCATGTATTCAGTTCTATTTGGCGGCGAGAGTTCGATTGAAATGGAGGCCTGGAAGACAAAACAGATAAAAAGAACCTTAAAAATCCTCTTCCTTCGAGAACTGTTGTACTGCGGACTCAACTTTGAAAGCTTTTTGAAGTTTTGGAGCAAACGAAACCAACCGTGATCATCACTTTGGTTGGACCCCATCGCATTAATTTTCATCGGAAATTTTTTCGTAGGTATGGATATTTCAAAGAGACCTCGCGTGTCTCATTTAAGTGTTGATTTTGGAAAGTCACAATATAAGACTCGTGGCTTCTGTGCAGTTCCGATTAGGAGACGTCCCCGGAACGTCCGTACCCCGTCCGTCGTCCGTACTACGCCCGGAACAAGGACGGTATGTCTGTATAACCCGTGAGCACGGCTTCCATGGACGAGGTTTTTTTTCAGAGTACCTCTAACCATAAAGAATCCGGGAATATATTTTTGATGAAACAACACGAGTTCCCCCTTATTAACAGAGTGAGATGGGGACAAGAGAGGGAGAGGTAACATTTTTGGAGGTAGCTGTCCTCACAGAGTCGCTTTTGGTAATGACATTGAATTAGGAGCCGAGCGAAAAGCCCCGGAGACTAGACAATCAAGGGGCAAAGCGGGAGGGAGAAGAACGCAGAGGCGAGGGTGCGGGGAGAGCGACGGAGCGAGAGAGATAAAAACAAATTTTCGAGAAGCTATTCAAAATGTAGGTCAATTGACATTTGAAGAGCTAGAATCGACATGAGTCGTTACTGATTGAATAATTAACAATTGGACGTATTTCTGCCAAACGGAACTATGTGCATTAAGACATGAGCCCCGAGACCCATAAAAATATGTGCATAACAGGGCTCACTTCATAACGCACATAGTTCCGTTTGATATAAATACATCCAATTTAAGGGGGAGCGGGGAGAGTGTGAGGATGGGCGCGCAATTAAACACAATGATTTGTCACACGAGGAACCGAGAAGGGAAGTTCAAGAAACCCGGTGACAATAATTCGTCGAAAGCTTATTAGTCTTACAGGTCTTAGAGTAGGTAATGGAGCCTCCCGTTTCGACAAAACCGAAAGCTCTTCCCTTTGGGTCGTCCATCTCGATTTTTTCTCGGCTATCCTTACAGCTCTCTCCCTTTCCCTCTCTGTCTCTTTCAATGTCAGTGCTGTTGCTGTCCAATTCGTCGCTCTTCTGTCGTGAGGGCGCATCTCCCTCTCCATGCTTACATGAGCCCCAGAAAGCATAAAGTTACACGGAGCAGAGGTCTCACGTGGAAATTGAGGTACACCCTCACGTCCACGACAGAGGAGTGACGAATGGAGATGTTGCATGTGTGAGGAATTTGCGATTTGACTGTTGATTCTTATGTAAAAGTTCGCGGGAAACACGATGGTGCCACTGGTTTTCTCTGAAATCAACTCCCAAGCTCAAAAAAAGCTCTCAAGTTGAAGCCAAAATGGAGGGGATATCCCACCCTATCCTGAGAGTCCACGTCTACATCAAGATAAACTCTCCATGCAAAGATAGGGAGCAAATACATTAGCAGGGTTGCCGTGTTTTCAGTTTTGGAGTCCCCAAATAAAGTGGCAACCCTGTCAATGTATTTGCTCCCTATCTTTGCATGGAGAGTTTGTCTTGATGTAGACGTGGCTGGACTCTCAGGGTAAGGTGGGATATCCCCTCCATTTTGGCCTTCACCTGAGAGCTTTTTTGAGTTTGGGAGTTAATTTCAGAGAAAATCAGTGGCACCATCGTGTTTCTCGCGAACTATTACATAAGAATCAACAGTCAAATCGCAAATTCCTCACACATGTAACATCTCCATTGAGGGAAATTCTACAAAAATCTTTGAAGTTTAAAGGCTACACTGAGAGAAAGTATCACAATCCCAACTATACTCCTGGCTGATTTTGATGCCAGATATCAGAGTAGTTGCACTAGCCAGATGTATGGTTGATCCAACCAAACGTTAAGACTTAACCGTACTTTGTATTGAATATTCAATGTAATTGGGATTCTGATACTTTTTTTCCGTGTATGCAGAATATTGGCGGATATTTTCAGGAAATGCGGACTCAATGCGAATAACGACAAAAAAGTGGACTTTCTTCGGGAAAGTTAGGAAAATGTGGATTTTCGGTTGATATTTACAGAAAATAAGGAGTTAGGACCAGTGGCGTACTTTTTTGCCCCCTACCCCCGCCAATCTGAGGCGCACCGCCTTTTCCCTCTTTTTCTTCAATGTTCGCGTCCCAAGGAAATGAACTGTTTCAGGAACGATTATAAAGACGACCCACACGGGACAACCATCAATATCAAAACAGTTCATTTTTTGTGGGTGGAACCATCGAATAATGGAATATCGACTGACGAAGTCACTGGATCCGTCTCTCTGGTCATTTCCAGCATCTTTTCACCCAAGTTACTGATCCCATTTGCGTAATGGACTTCATTTCTCATCTTCATACTCAGGTCCCTCATTCGTCTCTAGCGCGTCTGCGCTTAGGTGGTCTCTCCGCCCCTCTCCCACTAATAATTAAGATAATGAGCCGTAGGTGAGCTGATAAGGAACGTGATGTTGATAGCGAAGCTTTGAAACTGAAGACGGCTCTCGAGGGGGTTGACCTCAATTTGTTATCAGTTATTGGCTTTTAGTGGATTCGAATTTTCGTTGCTATCCGGCGAGCACTCGTCGAAAAATAAAAATACACAATTGCTCAACCCACGTGACACATATTTGCTCAATCCTAATGCTCAATAGTGCGTGCTCCAGAAGAGGCGGGTGACGACCATTCGATACTTTCATAGATGAGCGACAACTGACGAATGACGTTGCGGAGCGGCCTATGGTGCGGTGGTCTCTTAACCAGAGGTTGGAACCTCAAACAGATCCAGTGGCGTGGCGTGCGTTGCGATATATCGATTGATCTACCATTTAACCTATGGAAAAGGATCGATTATTAGGGTGTTCGCTGCGAGTACCCTAATAATCGATTCTTTACCACAGCTCAAATAGGGAAATATCGATAATCGATCATTCACGCCTCGCCACTGAACAGATCGGGTCGCAAGTTACGCTCCCATATTTTGCCGTGAGATCTTCTGGTAAAACACAATTTCATTGGAGAATACGAAAAAGAGACTTGGACCGAACCTTACGTAACGAGGTGGTAAAATAAAGCTAGGTCCGCACTATTTGGCCGGGAAAAAACAAGCCCAAAAAGTTAATAAAATTCGATCAGAGTCAAACATTTTGAGCTTTAATAAGTATCAGTACAATACTGAGAGGGGAGAGCGTTCAGCTCAGGCAGATGTATTGAAATATTAAGCTGATGTTACGCCGAGAAATCTATAACTTTTTGGGTTTATTTAGACCCCATCAGTAGATCACATTCATCAGTGAGCTCAGCTTAGCATCCCGCAAATCCAAGAGGGCAATCGAAACGCTGTCATCGAAATTTTCTACTCCAATTGAAATTTTTGAAGTTTTTGGCCTTGCTTTCACCGTAAAATAGTGTGGCCCCAGTCCTATTTCACCACCTTACTGCCCTGGTAAAAATTGGCAGTAGAATCTGTGTTCCAAAATACCATAGACCTAAAGCCGGCTATAAGATTTTCAATAGCTTCTGTAGCCGGCTGTACAATTTCTTTTAGCCTTTTATAGCCGATGGCGATTAAGCAACAGCCAGGCGATAAAGTTTATGCTAAACGTTACGAAATACGGATACTAGGACTTAGTTAGTTTTTGGACTACCGCTCTCTTTTAGTGCCGTATAGTATCTTGATTTATTTTGCGAGGAAAGCTCCGTACTTTTGAAGGATGCCTGTCATTCTTAATATGTTGGAGCGCCTTCAATTTCTTATGATACTGTGCAATACATCTGGTGTGAAATAGTTGCTTCATACGCCGTGGCACGCTGCGGCGCGGCGGGCGGGCAGAGAGCGCGCATTGGCGCCTTCAAACCTAACAGGGATACTTCGCGCATTGCGCAATGCGCGAAGTATCCCTGTTAGGTTTGAAGGCGCCAATGCGTCGCCGCTCCGCTTTGTGTTAGGCTATAATATTTAGTCTCGCGGAGTCAGCGTTTTTCAACTCATGATTTTGAAATGTTTGCAAACTCTGTATGGATCATTCTCATTTTAATTGATAAATAAAAAAATGTTTTAAAGGAAAATATAAAGTGTGTTTTGTAAATGTTAAGGTAGTTCCGTATCAAACTTAATGATTTCCAGAGCACACGAATTTCGACTACTGACTGATCAGTGACATATCACTGACTGATGCGACCACTGTAGAGGAAGTCGTGGTTGTGCATTACCGCGTTAGATAACGTCATGTATTGTGGTTTTTAAAGTATGATGATGACTCTGTTGTCATTAAACGTAAAAATACGACAAAAGTATCTACTTCATTCAAGCTAAGCTTACAGAAATGAATGAAGTCACATCGATCGAGATCACACCGTAAAATAATGTTTGAAGTTTTATACAAAGGACTTAATGATAGGGATAAAATTCAACGCCTATTTTCACATTCAGCGCATATTTTTTTTTCGTTTTAATTTGGGATGGAAGGGAATGAACGGCTGGTCAAGTTTAAGACTCTATGCAATGGGTCAGTGGCACTCATTTTTTATGAATTCATTTTCTGAAAGTGCGGAGTGAAAGAAGCTACTACGATTTTTCATGTTTTTTTTTTTTACCCTCAATGAACAAGAAACCCCGTTTTGAAACTGCAAAAATCGAGACCCGTTTGAAACGATATTTTCAGCGGGCTCTAATGACGTCGCTAATCGAGGGAAATGGCGTTTTTTGATTGGCTGAAATCAGCTTCAGGCATCGTCTTGCTACGTCAACTCGACTGCTAGTTCTCCCCTGAGCGATGCTCTTTTTAACTATTCGATAACATTTTGGAGTTTTGAAGAAATTTTACGTGGAAGAGACTATTCTACGACCTTGCGAAAATCCCTAGCCCCCGCTCCAGCGTATCACTTTCTTGCGGTCAGGAGTAAGATTCCATTTTTCTCTTCTTTTTTTCTGATCGGCAGGGTTTAAGACGATGAAAGCTGGTGACTTCGGTCTAGAATTATGCGACAAGCGCAAGTGACCCATTAGAGTGAGCGGATTGGCGCCGGTTGACGAGGGAGACTGTCAGTATCAGGTGCTGGGCGGTAGTCTCGCTTCTTCACCAAGTTGGCATTTCCTCAATTTGTGGACTCGAGATCCGGTCACTCAGGTGATACGAATCTGCGCTAGCATCTTGAGATCGATCGCGATCGCTTCAGCGAAATGCGTCCAACTTTTAGCGTCATCTCCATTCAACCGGTTCTGCCTCAACTTCCCTGATACACAGAAGCCACATCTCAGTCGTTCGTATCACTGGGGTATCTCAACACGCCGGGTAGGCTGGAGTCCCTCTGCAATGAGAGTTCAGACATGTGGGATCCATTATTAGTCAATCAAGAGCAGAAGCGGATCCAGCAACTTTGCAACACCGGGTTTTCTCCATTTAAACCTATGTTAAATAATCGATTATTCTCGGACCACGTGGCCTCTCCACGAATCGATACATTTCCATAAGTTTAAATAGAGAAAAACAATGTTGCCAATTGCTGGATACGCCAATGATCAAGAGTCAAATTTAAAGCGAGACTTCAAGCAAGAAGCATGGTGCCAAACGAAAGAGAGGTAAGGCACGACATAAGGGTAGATAACTACCGATAGGTTCAGAACGTCGTACATCCTTATCGGTCGAATCAAATCTCATAATGTGGCGACAAAAATGTGTATTTCTAGCATGGATAAATATTTGCCCTCTCTGGCATGCTTGCTGCCTATGCGGCAAAACTGAAGGCGGGCCTAAAATGGTTTTACGTATTGTGTAATTAGTTTAAGTAAGGTTTAGGTGGAGGGAGAGTTCTCCTTGCTCTTCCGTTTTCCCCTCCTCTTTTTACCTATCCATTTTTCTCTCTCCCATTTTATGACCTTTGATGTGATGGTGCCTGGTCCAGAACACCGATTTGCTGAGTGCAGCTACTTTCAAATTAAGTGTCTCTTCACTTGTCTCATAAATCATAGAATTCCTCACCGTCAAATTTGTTCCTACCAGGTTTTCTTCCTCCTTTTACTCATTTTGAGTGATCTGACGGCAAATACACACTGAGGACAATATTTCCTGATACCTGCGGGCCTTGAGAAAAGCAACGACTCATAAAATAGATTTATGAATTTTAAAAAAAATCACACATATAACCGTCCATTCATCCGTTTGTCCGAGCATTCACCATTCATGGCATGACTTTCCGGTTGAAAGCTAAGAGCTTTCGCAGACGAAACTTTTCCCGTCCATTTTTTGTTTGTTTTACGTTCGGCACTCTACTCTTAGTTTCTGCGATTTAGTCAACCTTAGCGATCTTCAGCCTCAAGGAACCGGAAGAAGGAGTTTTGATTGTCTAAACTGAAAAAGAATTCTCGGCGTTTTTACCAAGGTCCGTTGGTACCTTTACCATCTCACTTTTTTTACCAATTATTGGTAATTTTACCAAGACAGACTGGTAAGCTTACTTAAAAACCGTAATTTTTACTGTATTTTTCAGGTAAGAATGCCACTTTTATTGGTAATCAGTTCCCGGTAACTTTGCCATTTTATCTCGGTAATTCTACCACAGTCGATAAAAAATATTGGCGATTTTACCAAGGTCCAGTAAAATTACGGAGAAAGTTTAATAATTTTATCGAGATTTCTCGGTAATTCCATAAATGGTAATTTTACCAAGAAAAAACTGGGATCAAATAGAACCCTGAATTCTTGGTAATTTTACCCTTTTCTTAGTAAATACATCGATATTTTTTTTTCAGTGTAGGAGTTTTGATTGTCTACCTCCTACCTACTCCTACCTCTCTGCCGCTTTCTTACTTCTACAAGTCATTTCATCCCGAAAGTTTGGGATAGCTTCCAGCCCTAGAATCCCTATTCTGGACACATCTCCACATTGAAAGCTGAGTTTAGCCAGGTTATGTGTGGCTACTCCCCACTGGAGCTCGACTCAGAGTCGCGGCAGGAAACATATGATTGGCGGAAGAGAAGGATCCAGTCAAGGGACCCGGGACGGCGCGGCAGTTCCCGATGGCAAGGTGCTGGGAGATTACGGCGCCAGGCAGAGGTGTCAGGTGGTCGGAGAGGAATAATTGCATTGGCGGAGTGCGGAGAAAACTTCCGTTACGGCAACCTCAGAACCACGGTGAAAGTGAGCGTAGCTTTCTCTTCAGGTGGGCACGCCGAGGGGAGCGCAGGGGGCAGGGGGCACAGCCACACAGCGTAACAATCCTTGACATTAGCTAAGTTCTGCGCCTGCGCGCCAACGGCCGCGATTGCAAAACAAAAAGCGCCGCGGCGTTGCGTAAGCTCCGCTAACAGGTGTCGTGTCGATCCCGCTCCGAACCCCTAAGTTCTTAAGTTCACCGGCCTCAAGCTCCGTCCTACCCCTTCACCGCCGCGCCGGAGGGAACGTATTTCAGGGGTCATGTAAAATCGCGTCCGAGATTTTGGATATCATGCTCACCCCTGCACTGAAAAAAAAAAATCGGTCATGTGAATCGAACGTTCGGTGTTCCATATCATCCCAAATATTCGGTTTGTCAAACTGAACCTTTGATTCGTGTAACCAAACTTTGTTCGTCAGTTCACTGTAAGGTTCAGTAATACGATCAAATTGAGCCATCAAACTGAAGCTCTGATTCGGGGAAAAAGACCTGAGGTGAGGATGCGACCAATGAGAGGCCCAATTTGATAGCTCAATTTGATCGTGAAACTGGACCTTTACCGCACAAGTTTGGTTTGACGGACCCAAAGTTCGGTTTGACAAACCCAACGTTCGGTTTGACAAATCAAAAGTTCGGTTTGGAGAACCGAGTTTGGACAAGAAGCTCATCGCTCAGTTTCTAATACTTCTCCGCTCAATGATCACCACGAGACTAGAATGCTTGCTTGTACATCTCGTCCAAGATATTGGAAAAAAGTTAGGGGGGGTTGGGTTTTTGGGATTTGGGCTCGTCAGGAGCTTATCGCTTAGTTCCCGAATTGTAATTGCATTTCTGATGAAATGTAGCGCCCTCACGATTGGGTAGATCGCACCGCACCGTAGTCACCCCCACTCAATGTGGTGGCGGGAAGCGATAAAAGCTCTAAAAGTTTAGAGACATTGATTCACGAGGCATCCGCGGCTCCGCCAATATTCATTTCTCACATTTGGACTGCATTTTGCGATTTGGAACAATGAATTCTGGCCCGGTTTAAAAACGACGTAAGTGCCATTAGTTTCCCTATAAGTGTTTTTTCAGATGAGCCAGAATTTGTAGTTCCAAATTGCAAAATGCAGTCCAGAGATGCGGAATTGTATAATGCACAAAGGCATAGTGGCTTGTCGCTCGTGTCTTACTTCCATTCCGCGTCCTTGGGTTTTGGGATGGTGTTGTAAAAATGTAAAATATTCGCGTGTTGACCTGCATCGGATATTATTTTCCTCTATTACAACAGTGCTTTTACTATACAGGGTTATCCAAAAGTCACTGACCACCCCTGTAACTTTTTTCCTAATTGAGATAGAAGTTTAAAACTTTGGCAATTTTCTCGGTCTGAAGTAGCAACTTGCCTGTTTGCAACCTGCCATTCCTAATATGTCGGAGCGCCTTCAATTTCGTATGATACTGTGCAATACCTCTGGTGTGAAATAGTTGCTTCAAGCGCCGTGGTGCGCTGCGGCGCGGCGCGGCGGGCGGGCAGCCAGCACGAAACGCGCACTGGCGCCTTCAAACCTAACAGGGATACTTCAAGCATTGCGCAATGCGTGAAGTATCCCTGTTAGGTTTGTAGGCACCAGTGCGCCGCCGCTCCGCTTTGTGTTAGACTCTAATATTTAATCTCGTGGAATCAGCGTTTTTCAACTCATGACTTTGAAATGTTTGCACACTCTGTACGGATTATTCTCATTTTAATTGATGAAAAAAAATATGTATTAAAGGAAAATATAACGTGCGTTTTGTAAATATTAAGGAGGTTCCGTATCAAACTTAATGATTTCCAAAGCACACGAATTTCTACACAATATCTTATAGTCTTTTATAATCGATGGCGAAAAAGCAACAGCCAGGCGATAAAGTGTAAAGCCCGGCGATAGGAACTATAGCTCGGCTGTATAATTTTTTATCGCTTCGTGTAGCCCGGCCGTATGATTTTTTCCACTTTCTACAGCCAGCTATATGATTTTCTATCGCCTTCTTCAGTCGGCTATAAGAACTCCTATGGTATTTTGAAACGCAGCTCGTATCGCCAATTTTTACCAGGGGCTATTTAAAATTTTGAGGTTAGAAACAACATGGCACGAATGGCAGGCGGGCGGGGAGAGGGGGGCAACTAATGTGATGCCGTGCAATTGATACAATGTTTGACGTCATGCGGGAGCAAGCTGCGGACGATTGCGCCAAGAAACTTCAAATGATCATAAGAGCCGTCTCGGGACCCCGCCCCCCCCCCCCCCCCGCCTCCGTCCGAGTGCCCAAACGAATCTGAAGGTCTTCACGGCAGGCGACGTACCAGTCCAGCCCCGTTGCTGCTTAAGGTGAATTTTTAGCAGGAGTGAAAAAACATCGAGAGAACAAATTTTGCTAAATCAGCGGTTTAACTTTCATTTCCTGGAAAAAAATCGGATCCATCAGCGCCTACAGTTGGAATTTTCTTTTCTTTTTTTTTTCAAAAAAATCTATGGGGTCATTCATAAAGTACGTAACGCTCTAGGGAGAGGGGGGAGGAGAAAGCTACGTCATTTTGTTTGTACGGTAAAAGATAAGGATCTACGTCATAATAGCGTTACCGGAGGATATGAGTTAAAAAAGGCCGAACTTTAGCGTAACATACTTCGTAAACGCCCCCTGTTTTGAGATCCCTGAAACAAAACCTAAAACTATCCGAACGCGAAAAAATGCATTTAACTAGTCCAATGGAAGGGACTGTTAGTTTGATGAAATTGAAACTGAAGTGCTACAATGAACGATTAAGATGATTAAAAACAAAAATGATGATTCATGAATATGAGAGACTTTTACGCATTCATTTTACGTAAAATTGACATACTTATAACATCTCATTCTAGGATACAGAATTAAAAAGAGCAACGCATGACGCAGAACGCCTGAAGCGCAAAGGTCTTTGGAGGGTTGAACCGCGAAGCAGTCAGGGGGCGTGACCTTCTAGTCACAAAATGAATGAATACCTTAATAAATAAATAAATATGTAAATGGATAAATATATAGAGAAATAAATAAATAAAATGAACAAAAAAAAATAAAGGGGGACACGAAGTGAACAGACGATGTCAGAGGAATCAAACTTCAAACAATGTCGATACAGGTGGATTCCCGTAGGTACAAACGTGCCCCCTCGTTTCTGAGGCTGCAGGCGACATCGCTACGAGAGTTAACAGGTAGATTCGCATGGTTATTGCAATAGCTTATTCGAGCCGCTTGTCGAATGTCGACTGAGCGAGGGGGGGGGGGGGGGGGGGTA
>NW_017565171.1:777774-841743 GCF_001854935.1 Bemisia tabaci
GCAAAGCCCCCCCCCCCCCCGGCCCCCTCGCCCTCTCTCGGCCCCGTCGTCGCGTCGATCCGCGATTCGCGCCGTGACGAAACTCTCGTCGGCGACCAATCACGGAGCCCCATTGGCCGTTACATCACCCAATACCGACGTTGCACATCCTTACGTTCCTTCCGCTTCCCCAACCCACCGCGGCCCTAGCCTCAAAAATTATCCCACGAACACTGCACTTAACGGGATTCCATACACGGAAGAAAAAAGATTTCCACGGGCAAATGGTCGAATCAGTCGTTTTGTCAAATGCCTGCGCAGATGGTTGAGCGGGTTGCATTCGATAGTGGTTCGATATATCGTTTGGTTTAAAAAAATAGCACATAACCTCGAACAAAAAAAGTTGGATTTAAGTTGGAAAAGCTGAAAATAAGAAAATTCCAAACAGTTTCGCTTTTCGTTGCCATTCGGTACTCAAAAAATTAAAAATGTATCACAAAAGACTCAGATTTCTAAATTGAATTTTGGGCTATGTTTACATGTTGAACCAATCGATATCGATACAATATCACCTGTTTGATATATCGAATACGATCTGTTGTGAGGACCTACACCGATAGAATGATGTTCACGATGTTTTGTACGAAAAAAGGGAATTTAAGGGAGAAAATCAAAGATTGAGATATTGTATTACCAATTGTAGGAAAGTTTGACATTTCCACATGTTGATGCAAAAATCATCCCAAAAAATATTGAGCCAAAGTGGAGTGATAACGTTTTGAAGTTTGAAGCTCAAAACTCAGTTTTGACAAAACCTTTTTTTAGTTTGAATCTGCTTTATCTACCAAAACTGTAAAATGCAGCCTCTCCTCACACACAAAATTCTGGAAACCGTTTTCCTGTTAAAAATTACAATTCCAATACTAGACGGAACTTCAGAGAATCAAGCTCTTGAAAAATATGTCTCCGTTCACTATGTTCCTCTTCTCCATGGACAAAGAAATAAAAAAGTAGCATACGGCATACACAGCATTGTTGAGTTGAATGAATCTTTGTTTTGAATGAATGAATTCTTAGATGCATCCCCTTTAAAAAATGCACCAAGTAAAGCAACACATTATGCTAAATTGACAACATTTTTTAACTTGGTGAAACTATGGTTTTGTCGCCATATGATGTCAAAATGTTTTAAATAATTACTTTTAAATGCTGTGATCAATGTAAAAAAAGCACATTTGTCGGTACAATCAGCTAAAAAAGGTTTGCCTCGGCAGCTACTAGGTACACCATTCCTTCAAAGTAGTGAATTTTGGAGTTTTCATGAGATGATATTGAACATATTTCCACTTGAAAAAATAAAGAAGAACAGGAAACCTACGTCGAATACCGAGATACACGTTCAAACAGTTGCTTCGTCGATTCGTGACGAAATGTCTGACTTGGCTATATTTGCGTGCGACGTAGCAGAAGATGGATGCAAAGGACAAGTTGCACTTAATTTTTTTGCTGTATAGAGCAAAACTCATCGATTAAAAGTGAAACTGATTAGTTTGGGACAGCAAGCGATTAGTTTTTAGATTGGCGCAATTAATGCACTACGAAATACTTAGTTGACAATGACATTTTCTTGTAACTCTGTAATATTTCACATCAGCTCTCTAGAAAGATCACTTAGTGTTCATAAACCTTTTTTCGTTTTTTGTTTCTTCTTGTGTAAGCGAAGATGAGGGGNAGGGGGGGGGGGAGGTCTGTTAAATATGACGGGGTCACGCCGCTTTTTGTCCCTGTTGGGCAAGAGTCTGGGATGGCGGAGGCAATTTTTGGGCTGCGCAGAAAAACGCCTTCAATTGATCGTATAGGCAATATGGCCACACTCGAGCTCGAATAGTTGCGTGCTCGGAAAATCCATACATGCACGGCGCGAGCGCTTTCACATATGTCTCGTGCTGTCTTGACAAACTGGCTGGGCAACCGGGCTTGGTTCGTATGAGCTCGAGGTAAAGTTCTGCGTTACTGAAAAGAACGGTAGGGGAATAATTAGGTTTTTCAACTTTTCAACAAATGAAAAAAATAAGGGGCGAAAATGTACATTGCGTAGATAATTATGGAGGGAGTAGCAACTGCATTCTTATTAACGTACAATAATATTTACATTTTCAAAACGTATCATAATCATTTACTAATTAACATTTTTTAAACATCGCTCCTTCCCAAGAAAAAGTGATTGGATCCAATATTAACGAACTTTCTACTTTAGGAAGACAGTAAAAACTGAGCTATTTTAATTCTGCCACATCTTTAAGCAAATTTTCGCGATTAAATATGACAAATAATACTGATTGGAGTCAACTCATACCGAACTTTCCTCGAATCCTACATTTTCGAATGAAGTTATGATCTACGTCAATGACACCAGTTATATTCCCAATTATCGAAATGACCTCCCGGGGTACATTCAAAAGTGCATAGTTGTATTCGTGTACTAAAAATTATCGAGTAAAAGTTACCTTTTGACCATTTTTTTCACAAACTTGCTACAAGACGATTTCGTCTTATAAAAGTTTACACTGAAAAAAAATTCTCGGCGTTTTTACCACGGTCCGTTGGTACCTTTACCATCTCAATTTTTTTACCAATTATTGGTAATTTTATCAAGACAGACTGGTAAGCTTACCTAAAACCCGGTATTTTTACTGTTTTTTTCAGGTTAAGAATACCACTTTTATTGGTAATCAATTCCCGATAGCTTTGCCATTTTATCTCGGTAATTCTACCGCAGTCGATAAAAAATATTGGCGTTTTTACCAAGGTCCAGTAAAATTATCGAGAAAGTTCAATAACTTTACCAAGATTTCTTGGAAAATTACCAATTCCATAAATGGTAATTTTACCAAGAAAAGACTGGGATCAAATGGAACCCTGAATTCTTGGTAATTTTACCCTTTTCTTAGTAATTACACCGAGATTTTTCTTTCAGTGTATGATACTCGATCACGAAAATGCGCATCTCGAAGAGCTGCCAAATGCAAAGGAGCCGATGAGATTACG
Organism: Bemisia tabaci; assembly: GCF_001854935.1. Lineage (NCBI taxonomy): Eukaryota > Metazoa > Arthropoda > Insecta > Hemiptera > Aleyrodidae > Bemisia > Bemisia tabaci. The sequence goes on from NW_017565171.1 coordinate 780,802, forward strand.
GTAATTTGAGGGTAAGGTGATGTTCTCACTTCAGTCGCCTCCAGCATCGATATATCGAAGCTCTCGAGATGTGTCCTGGAACGAGTTACTCGAAAAGGCGAGCATGCTGGCTGGCTAAAGGGTAAGAGGTCAAAACTACTTGGTTCGTTGAACTGTTGTGTCGCAAGAGGACGAGCGGGTTTTTTGGGCAAGGTTCCGATTGCACAAGGAGAACGGCTTGGAGCGCAGTGGGCAGCGCCGATGCTGCCGGGCATCGGGGACCGGCACCCGACTCCGCGCTCCGCCGGCCACCGGACGACGATCCATCTCAGTCACCCGTTCGACAGGACAAGACCGAATTCTGGCCCAGAACTTGAGATAACACCTCGCCGCACAGTGGACATGGAGTACCTATATTGAGAGAGTATGGCCACTGGGCCCCATGGAGAGGCTTAGGACCCAAAAATGGCGGTGCTTTGTTTTGGTTTTTGTGGGTGGGAGGGGGGTCATTGCCAACTTTTGACGGTTATCACCAACCGCACTTGCTGCCAACCTTACTACATCCAAGATAATTTTTCTCAAAAATTGCACACGATTAGCCTTAAAAATATGTAAAGAAGTCATATTAGTGCATTTGGGTAAATTTCTCGTTACGATAAGCAAAAAAAACAACTACATTTTGAGTCATTTTGCATTCTATTGTAATTCTCGGCGTCCGCCATTTTTGGGTCCTAAGGGCTCCATCCAGCCTAAGATGGCTGAGCCAATCAGAGGTAGTAACACCAGTGGCCATACTCTCTCAATATAGGTACTCTAAGTGGACAGAGTCAACGGGAGAGGTCGGACAAAATTTGGAAACTTTAAAAGCTTGTAACTAATTTTTCAATTACATTGCCTCTCCCATGGCGAGTTCTACTGAGAATGGAGCTGACTTGTGATAAACAAAGCTCCATCCTTTTGCGGTCTCAACTGAGAGTTCTTTTTGAGTTTCTTCAGAGAAAATCAGTGTGTTTCATACGACATCTTACGTGGAAACATAATATGAAACTTGAAAACCGTCTTTTCAAGTAGTAGCGTACCGTCGCATAGTAGATTGAGTCAATATTAGAGGTCGGACAAAATTTGGAAACCTTAATGGATTATAACTCAGTTTATACAAGGTTTTGAGGTTCTAAAAGTGGGTCCATTGGTTTCCTCGTCAAATTTTCTACTGGAAGCGCTCCTTAAATTTAAAATGTGACGTAATAAACATAAAAATTTGCAGTTTTAGTCGACAAATTTATGTCCGACCTCTCTGATTGACTCTATCCAGTGTGCGCCGCTTGCGCTTGTGTTGCCAAATTCGGTCCTTGCCTCGGGCTCCCGTCGGCAAAAACGAGCCATGGGGAACCCGTGCTGCCATGCCACAAAAAAAGCAACAAGAGCAAACATGGAGTTTCAGAAGAATGAGCCAGGTTTCGCCCGAGCAAAACAAATTACCGAACGAATCCCCCGTTCTTCTTACAATTGTCAATGCATACATATCGGCCGCTTTCGAAGCGTCTCCGGGCGCTCTGCGTACCCTAACCGCCACGGTAACCTGTCCTGTCATAGCCCTGCAGCGAGTTGGCACTGCCTCCATCGCATTTCAAATCCCTTGGGCCGAATTTTGTCGGTTCTTTCCAGAGACAAGACTGGTATCTTGGCAATGATGGAAGGTTTTACCTTCGGGACTTCAACATTCAACTGTTGACCTACCTACTTGGTTGATGGTTAGTAACATGTCGGCAGTTTCGTTTTGCAAACTTACAGAAGTTTGGAGAACTTGTTTGGCTTATGACGTCACCCGAAGCTCATCATCCACCAAGTAGGTAGGTCTACAGCCGAAGAAGGAGTGATGACTGTTGCTCCCTTAAAATTGTCCATAAGGGAGTGTTGACTTCCTAAAAGTAGAAGCTTCCACCCACCTGTCGCCAAGAGGCCAGTGGAAAATCTCTCGTCTCTAGTTCTTTCATATAGAAGTGCAACATCCATCGATAAGTCCAAACCACACCATCGGTCGATCAGATAAGCACTAAGCCGGACTCAAGTATAGTCGAGACTCATTGTAAGTATATTTAAATACGATGCGATGAAAGGACCAATAAAAATACAAAAGGTAACGCAGTTAAATCGATTTAGTGTATAAGGCTATTCATTGTTCACATCGACTAATTTTGCAATAAGAACAATCATCTCTGGCTCATCAATGTAAACACCTACCTGTTAAAGGAACTGAAGATTCACATACCGCTTCTAGATTGAGCCAGGAATAGTAATTCCTTATTGCAAAATTTAGTCCAAGTGGTCATCTGGATACCTGGGACTCTATGGGTTTTTGCAACTTGGCAACACTGTATTTCATAAATTTAGATGTATGTAAAATGATAGATTTTTATCAAGGCAGGCTGCCTCGCCTAGAATTGATTATTTATGCCGCATTTAAATAGAAAAACAACCCAAAAACAACAAATCCGCAAAAATCGTTGCCAAAGAAAAGGGACTTCACGCTAACATTTTGAGCACCGAGTGTTGGACAAAAAATATAGAAATACTCTTCAGATATACTTAGTTCACTTCACTGAAATAAACCGTCCCCTTTCGGCTAAAGTATCACAAGTGCGTGCATAGGGAAAGAACGCATTCTTTTCGGAAAAATCAGTAGAAAATTCTATTACTACGTTCGTGGTTATTTTCTTTGTTTCTCCGTATGTAAGCTAATATGAGGGGGGGGGGAGTGGAGTTTTCCATTATAAGGTGAGCTTACGCCGCTTTCTTCTCTCCCTGGGAGAAGAGGCTGTGACGGACCGACACGGCAGAGGTAAAAGGCAATTTCTGGGCGGCGCAGTAAAATCGCCTTCAATTGATCGTATAGGCAAAATGGCCACACCCGAGCTCGAATAGTTGCGTGCTCGGAAAATCCACGACTGCACGGCAAGCGCCTTCTCAAATCTGTCTAGTCGTGCACTTTTAACAATCGGGCAACTGTTCTTCGTTCGTATGAAGTCGAGTTACGCCTCTGTGTTTTAGAAAAGAATAGAACAGAAAGTGACGATCTGTTCGAAAAAAATTAAGGAACCAATAAGTGAATCGCCGGGCTTCTCATGAGTGGATTGCAGCTTTACCCTCTTTATTTAAAGGATCATGAGTATAGTAATAAGTAAGATTGCAAAATGTATCAAGATCACTAATTTACGGCTTCTAAAGCTCCTTCCTAGGAGTAATTAACTTTATATAATATTCGAAAACTTTCAGTTTATTTTACTAAAAACGAAAAATAGAAATGAACAAAGCCTCTTTAGATACTGACGATTTTATTTCCATCTGTTTCAATTTGATTTTAATCCAATTATATATGGTTTTATTTATTTCTCCTAAAATTCATTCACATTATGTCCCTAACCAGGTTTGGCGCCAAGAGGCTATTTTTATTTATTTTTAGGTTATAAGTATATTAATATGTTTCTCTTAACATTTTTAACTCGCAAGGTACAAGCTTATCATCTTTACTAGTTTCAGTCTTCAGACCTATTTTTATACAAGTATTTTTCATACTTCTTTTAACTAACCCACTTACATGCGATGAACCCAATGTTACTACCAAAATTCTGAAACTCTTCACCTCTCTTAATTTAAAAATCTAAATTTTCGTATAAATTCCCATTTTCAAAATTCTCTGTAAAGACGTTACTAGCCTGTGACGCTGAATGTCTTAAAATATACTAACTAACTAACTTTCTTTATAAATATACATTTTTTTCACACATGTTTTTTTATTGTATTTTAGAAAACCGTTCTTCGTTGAATAAATAAAACGAGTTGAGTTCGGATGGAAACAATGACTGGATTCACTTCAAAATGAATTTGTGAGGGCAGTCATGCAATTTACGAGCCGTTGTTTGCGGCGTTCCCGGCGAGTTGCCACGTCACTTTTACTTTCACTCAAAACGCTGCCAGATGCTCGCCGCCCGCCGCGCCGCGACGCCGTGCGGGGGCGTCCCGACGCGACGCGACGCCACGTCACCGACGACGTCCGAACAGCGAGACGCGACCGCCCCCACAGCATCGCTTCAACTTCTATGTATTCCGCATTCTCTCGAGAAATCAGATTGGGCCCGGTTTTTTCTCGATACACATACTTACTCCTCCATTTCTTCCATCTCCCATTGGTTCAGGCCATCCTGACTTATCATTTTTAGAAATTTTCTTATGGCCTGGTTACACGCTCAAATTTCCGTCTAATTCCGATCAAAATTATGACCAAGATGGCGGTCGAGAGTTCTAGATTGTATCTAGATTGATGAGTAAAATTAATTAAAACAGCGTGTTGATTGATATATGCATGACATAAGCACGGTTGTGTGGAAATCAGATGAAGGATGAGCCCCACAGTTCCATCATCTACCATCAAATTTTTGCAGGCCGCAGAAATTTGATGGTAGATGGTGCGCACCAGTCACCATTTGATCGGAAATTGATGGGATTTTGAGCGTGTAACCAACACATTACGGCACACAGCTGAATTGGGATGATTATTTTCCAATTTGCGTGATCACCAATCTCTATTTTTGTGGCAGAGGGGTTGGTTTTTCTTTGTTTTCATCAATAATGGCTGATTTTAAAATGGTCTTCTAAAAGAAAATACATTCTTTGGAGTTCAAAAATTGTCAACGAAGCGAATAAAATGGTTTTTCTTGGGTTTTTTTTGCATTCGCAATTTGGGAGCTTACGTGATTTGGAAAATGATCGGTTCAATTAGGAAAAACTTTGACATTTTTTTACGGTTTAAGTCTTACCGGATTCTGACCTGTTATGAGTTCAGTTTTTGTATACTAATGTGGGTTTCCGTGAGATCGTTAAGTTATAACTTTTTTCACATGTTGATAATTTTTTGTTGCTGTTACTTCTCTGAATTTACAAGTTTTTTTTATTTCAAGAGTGTGCTGCACGATGAATAGATTTCATGATTAATACCATTTCCGAAGAATGGACTATATACAGTTGCTTTCACAGCATCGTAAATGCGATCAGTATCAGTGTATTGATATTCCTTTTGACAAATGACTGCTCGTTGAGCGTGGTTAATCGGAATGAAGAGTGAAAGTATGGTCGATTGACCATGAAGCACCATAAGGAGTGATTAAGGTTAAAAGTGCATTTTCGCATAATTTTGAAAAAAAAGATACAGTTTTTTAGACGACGAGGCCGGTAACCGTAAAAGTGAGCGGATACAAAATAAATATTATGATACTATATTGTTCTGAGGCAAAGAATCTACTCCCTTAATTCTCAAACATTATCCTGAATCATTATGTACACTCATTGAAGTTGAGACCCGACTTATTAGATAATTCAGCGGTGGGTTTTTGGCTCTCAATGTTCATCGTTACACGGAGAAAAAAGCCTCGTGGGTGGGACCCGAAGTTTAGGTCATATGGATCTCTGAAGTTTTCGGATTGAGCATCTGAACACTTTAGGTCTAGCTGTCGAGGTTCGAAACATACAACTGAAACTCGAGCTCTTACATCTGAAGTACTTCAGATGTGAGAACCGAAGTTGTTCGGATGTGAAAACCGAAGTACTTCAGATGTAAGAACTGATGTTTCAGGTGTGTGATCCAAACCTCATCAGCTGGACCTAAAGTGTTCAGATGCTCAATCCGAAAACTTCAGAGATCTATATGACCTAAACTTCGGGTCCCACGCACGAAGTTTTTTTCTCCGTGTACAAGCATTATCTACTTCAGCTGCTCCTCCGTCAAACTCAGTGATGCAGTAGTTGAGGAAGTCCGCTGCCATCACTGAGGTTCCTGGTTCAATCCTCTGGAATATTAAAGACGCTTAAAGTTCCACCTTTTTGCGTGAAATAGACGTGGGAAAAGAGGCTGCGAGTCAATGAGTCCCCTCTGTAAGCTGATTATTGAAATTGATAGACATAGCCATGGGCAAAGAAGACGAAGAGAAAATGGAGCGATCCAATCGGAGGATAGCAACCGCCACCGATTCGCCTCCGGTCCGGAAACCCGGGGAAAAGAGACTGTCCCGGTCCGCGTAAGCTCCCCTTTCAACCAACAGGATCGCTTCAATTCCTTTTTGTCTTCTTTGTCTATAGCTTCGTCTATCGATTTCCGTAATCGGCCCTCCCTAAGCAACCGCCACCGATTCGCCTCCAGTCCGGGAGCCCGGGGAAAGTGAGACCGTCCCGGACCGCGCAAGCCCCCTCCCCCACCCCCGCCAGCATCTCAGCGCCGAGATGCAGCGCAGCGTTACGAAAAACATGAGGACCGGGGGGGTGGGGTGGGGGCGCCGATTGCACTTGCATGCAATTCTCAAGCGCGTCGTAACCGACCGCACGCTTCCTCGTGCTCCGACACCGCCGTCGCCGTCGTCGTTGTCTCGCTGCACTGCGCCGCGACGCCGGCGAAAGTTACTCGTTACCTAACCGCCGTGCTCCGTCGGCCGCGCTCCGTGACTTAACGAACTAACCTACAACTTGATTCTTTCTTCTTCTGCCGGTTATGCCGTTGGTCTTCCAGGACGTTGACTCCGACCTCTACTTCCTACTCCGCGCTCCTCCGCCCCGTCCTGGGCCGCCACTGGCCGCAACCCCCCTGCCGCCCCCCTTAAACTCGTGCCCCTCACTCCGTCTTACGCAACGCCTCCAGTCGGTCTCCCTCAAAGTTCAACGAGAGGTCCATCGAGGCTTATTACGAGTCGTCACCGAAAGAAACGGCCCGAGGATGCGATTCAGAGGCGACGGACTCAAACCCGGGAACTTCATGACTTTCTTCTCCGTCTACTTGATCTCTTCCCTCGTTTTCTTCTCATTCTCGTTTTTCTTCCTCTTTTATTCTTTGTCCTCTTCATCATCTTGCTCCGAATCGTTTGACCAGAAGAATATAACTTTGACGAATATTCAAAAAAGAGAGGAGCGCCAACCTCCTCCCAACCCTTACGACGCACAGTGGATCGAGTCGATAGGAGAAGTCGGACAACATTTGCAAACTTTAAACGCTTATAACTTCGTTTATACTTTCAGGTTCTAAAAGTGGTTCCATTGGTTTCCTCGTGGAATTGTCTTCTTTAAGCACCTTTTAAAGTTCAAAATATGACGAAATAAACATCAACATTGGCGGTTTTATTCAAATCGTTCATGTCCGACCTCTCCAATTGACCCGATCCACGGTGCGACGGTGCGGGGTACGCTACTACTTAAAAAGACGGTTTTCAAGTTTAATAATATATTTCCACGTAAGATGTCGTATGAATAACACTGATTTTCTCAAAAGGAATGAGCTCTGCTTATCGCGAGACAGCTCCATTCTTAGTAGAACTCGCCATGCGAGAGGCAATGTAATTAAAAAATATCGCACACCTTATCCAAGTGATTAATTGGTTGAGAAAAAAGCTGTTCGCAGAGGTCAATACTCATGTTGAACTCAACTTAATGATGATCGATGAGCATTTCTTCGACCCAATGATGACTGATCAGTATTGAATCGAGCTTTTTTCAAAGTGAGTTTTTCATACTTGGGTCTTGTTTGCACGACAGATGGCTCGACATAACCTTTATCGATTATCAATGGGCAAAAAGTATTGTGTCGATTTCCAGCGCGTTCTAGTGTCGTCAAACGAGTTTCAAGGAAAAAGGGAATCCCGAAGTCACTGAACCCCGATCTTCATAGGCGGCTCCAGAAATTTGGCAACACTGGATTCCCTCCGTCTAAACCTATGGACATGTATCAATTCTTAGATGGACCAGTTGCTCCGACAAGAATCGATTACTTAGCATAGGTTAAAATGGAGGGAATACGGTGTTGCCGAATTGCTGGGTCCGCCTCTGGCTCCGGACACTTTGAACGGAAGGGAAAAGCGTAAAGAGGTCCGTGGGGCTTCATTCAGGAAATTATAAAGCATCTAATATGCAGTTTGAATGAATTTTTTCATGAATGAATTACAAAATAAAAGCGTTCTTTCTTCTTTTCTCCGTTCCTTTCTTCTTTCCCGCTTCCCTTTTTTCGGGTGAACAAGGGGGATGGGGGGGGGGGGGCNGGGGGGGGGGGGGGGGGGGCGCACGCCACTCATACCCTCCTGGATCAGACTATGCCCTTGTTTTTCGGCTGCGTCTAGGGAAATACTGCCTCAATATTACTAACGAAAGGAAAAGATTCAAAAAGTATAGAAGGCATATTCTTCTATTAACTCGGATGAACTTATGAGCACCAACGCGGTGGCGGCGGGGTGAGGGATTTACGAGATAGTTGTCAGAAACGGAGACTTCAAGCTCAAGTTGATAAGATGGGTCTGGGTCGAGAGGGGTGGGGGAGGAGAAGAAGAGAGAGAGAGAGGAAAAGAGAGAGGCGCAAGAGGAAAGGCGCGGAGGTTTATATTTGTCTTGTGCCTCTTTACCTCTGTAACCTATATTCCGTTCTGTTTAGACGCACAGAGACGAGGAGTCCAGACGAAAGCAATTCACCATCACGCAACCAAAGTCGTAACTTAGGCGCAAAGTTCGCATTTTACCCCATGTCCGTGGGTGGCAAAGCTCCGCTTTCCAATTTCCCCCGGCCGCGGCGTTGTCGAGGCTTTCCAGCTTTCAGCCGGGCTCGCAAAACGCGCCCCTTACCGACGGAAAAAAGAGGTAGGGGATAAGTTTCGACTTGGACATTCCTAATTTTTTCTTGGCGTAGTACCGCAACACTTAGTTTACTAACCTAATTTATTCGGGTACTACCACAACTTGAGATGCGGTACTAGACTTGAATTAATTAGAGATGTCCATATCATCCAACAAATTGGGAGAGTACCGCCATTTTAGGGGGAAACCTCTACCATTTGTTTTCCGTGCCTCGTTTGCTCTGTTGAGAGGAACTCAAAATCTTACTCGCATCCTAGATGTCAAAAATCCAAAATATTGCTTGCAAGCAGGCTTTCAGGACTTTATGTCCACCTACCTTTCGCCCATGAAATAAACGTCCAGCGCTATTTATGTCCACTAAACGTTAAGTCCAGTCTTTATTAAGTCCACATGATTTTATGTCCAACCATGAATATGTTCAAAATTGTCCCAAAAAACATGTTATGTCCACATTTTTTTCTTCTCATTTAAATGTCAGGAACCACCTCAAAAATAAATGCATACTACTACTAGTTAGTTAGTTATTATAATTTTGAGACATTCAACGACTCAGGCTATTAACGTCTTTACAGGTAATTTTACTACCTTCATTCTTAAAAACATTTCATTCATGAATCAAGTCATGAAAGAGAACAGACTCTAAGAGCAGATAAAAACATATGCTCATGAGTAAAGTGTACGGATATGATAAGATGAAAACCAAAGCGGGAGCTTAGGAAACGCTGCAATGTCAAATTAAACATTTTTCAGTAACAGATGCAGTCAAAATTGAAAGTTCTCTTTAACTAGTTATTTCGTGCGCCTTCAATCTTGTAGGATACTGTGCAACGCCTCGGACACGAAATAGTTGCTAAAAGCGTTGCGGCGCGGCAGGCAACCAGCGTGAGACGCGCATAGGCGCCTACAAACCTAACGGGATACTTCACGCGTTGCGCAATGCGTGAAGTATCCCGTTAGGTTTGTAGGCGCCAGTGCGCTAAACGCTTACGCCAAAAGATCGACGTCATGAAGACGGAGAAGCTGCAGAAACGGGTGACTTGGATTGCAACGTTCTCGGATTCCTGTCATACTTTATACTGTGAATGGAAAAGTACTGAATACCATTTCTTAAAAAATCCTCTCATACTTCCTCCCTGGCAGAAAAATATTTTGCGCAAATTTCAAGCAAGAATGCTGGTTTGTTCTTCGCTAGAAAAAGTATGGTCCCGTCGAAACATGGAGTTTTTAGGGCTTAAAAAGCTGCCAATCTTCCCCCAGAAAAAACTAGAGAAACGTCGCTGCCAACGTTCACATGGAAATGTCCAACTAAGATGACTGACAATGTTCATATGTGAGCGGTATTTCTGCAAAATTAGGGTAAATCGTGGTGGCTGCCCTTATGGGCCCTGAGATCTCCATGAGCTCATCAAACCGGACCTCTAAAATTACAGACGTAGGTATACTTTTCTTATTTACTTACCCAAGACAAACCCGGAGGCCCAGTAGTGTTGCTTACAGCATCAAATTAGATATTTTTGGTGCAATCGGGAATCTACCGGTCTCGCAGTAACACCATTGGAAGCACGGTGTAGAAATAGAAGAGAAACTTCTTGCAATGTGGCAACTCTGCAATGGTGATGTATTCAAGACCCGGTTCTTGCAGAGCAACAACCCCGGGGGAAATTCGATTAGGCGTCCCGAAAGGAAATCGCTCAAGTCAAAACTCGGCGCGGCGCCGTCTGAGTAAACTTGTTTTCCCTGATGACAGTTTAGATTCTGTGGCCTTTTCTTTTGGGATTAAAACTTAATTTGTAGCCAGGATCAACACATGGTGTTTCCAGATAGAGGCAAGGATTTCAGGAGTATAACTAGGTATAAATTGTTCACTAGTACAGTATTTTTCCGAAAGCTTGTTGTTCTTTGTTCCCAAAGTTCTAGAGTAAAATCAGTTTCCTTCACGATGCGACCCTGGTCAGAATCATATACGATGCAAATTAGTGGCCGGAGGTAAAAGATTAGGTTAGAAGGAAACGTTGAGACATTTTTAACGAGGAAGCGTGCTTTCGGCAGGTATGAAACATTTGAAGGGGCAAACATGTTTCTGAAAACAAAATGGTCGCACTAGTTTTGTCTACAACTAACTCCAAAGTCTGTAGAGAAAGCTCTCGAAGTTGAGGCCTCTGTAATGCTAAAATTCAAGACTATGAATTTAGATAATCTCACTAAGTTTTAAAAAAACCAAATTCCCCCTCCTCTCCCAAGCACGAACTCCAAAATTCGATTTATATTAGTATACAAAATCCTTACCGTGAAGTTTCGGGCTAACGTAGATCATGCCATATCATACAAATATCATCAACTTACCTGTGAACAAAGCAAATACAAATTAGTCAAATGGTGAAATAATGATGATAAATAAACGATCTTTACTTAAAGAGAATAGATGGAGACTTAGAGACTTTGATACTTTTTATATTTATAATAATAGAGGAAATTTTTTATAAGTAAACGTCCTAATTAGTTCGCTCTGACCAGCATCTAAAAATATTCCCACAGCTTATCCCTGTACCCGTCCAGAATTCGACCAAATTTCCACCCTTAGAATGAGGGGGGAAAAAAACCGGCAGAGATTAAGGTTACTTTGGATTCCGATATTTTGTAGCGTTATGTGAGGTACCATTTCCTGTGTAATCCTGGTCGCAAATTTCGTAAATTTGTTCAAAAATGATCCCCGGCGGAGAAACAAAAATCCTCCAAAACGCCACGAAATTATCAAAACACCTCTTTCTCCCATCCCCTCATAATAGACGTCCGAGGTCCGCCACTCTGGAAAAAATCTCCCTCTTCCCTGATATAAACTTCTTGGGTGAAAAAAAAGCGATTGTGGAATTTACAGCTTAAGAATAAATATTAAATCAGAAACGTGAATTAACGACCTAATTTTGGCAAATTGCCTACCTCGCCACGACTTAGTTTGAAATGACACGTTTACTTCGTCGCCCCTCTGACGTAACTCTATTTTCAGGTGAGCTCTGAAAAGCTTAGAGTTATAAGGAGAGCAGAGCTCATGAGGAAATTAAGATACCACTTTGCGTTAGAGAGACAACGACTATTCCTAAATAGCAATTCGTAGGGACCTGGAAGCTTTCGTTCGCTGTTAGAAATGAGCATCACAAAATTGGTGCTCCATCAAAGTTGAGTCGAACACGGTGGAAAAAATTTCCAAATTCAACTAATGAATGAGAAATTAGCGTTTTCGTGTTCGTAAATTATAAGTTCAGTATCGCGCGAAGCGCAAGTTTTTACGACAGGATCTGACAGACACTCTCACTGACTGTCAGGTCTCACTAGACATTTTGTCTGAATATTTTTGAAATTGCAAAGAGAAATAACACCAATTGGACTGCATTTTGCAATTTGGAACTATAAATTCTGTCTCATCTGAAAAAACGCTCATGTGCATAGGGAAACTAATGGCACATACGTTGTTCTTAAACCGGGCCAGAATTTACAGTTCCAAATTGCAAAATGCAGTCCAATTGTGCATCAATGGGTGGTTCCTATTGCTTTAAAGAGCAAAATATGACAAGATATTTGCAACGCCATAAACCGCGGTAGACATGACTGAGATGGATACTGAATAAGAGCGCTACTATAGTCGAACGCAACGTCTTCATAATTGTCACTTAAGCGTTGCAATTTTCTACCAAAAATAAAAAATTATGAATATTTGTGCAAACGTCAATATTTTGAGGAAAACAAAAATTTGTGCAAATGACCTGCAACGCTTATACGAGATACGTTTGCCTCATTTTTAAAATTTAAAAGACATCAGCGGAAATTCTGGTAGAAATTTTGGTATCGATTCCATTTTTCTGTAACTTGATTCATCATCAATTTAAAAAAAAAATCGTGTTTTATCCAGTTTTTTCTTTAAGTTTTTGCGTAAGTGCACTGAAATCGCACTTGGCACGGTCTTAATTGCCTGAAATCAAAGTGCGTTGTTAATGTCGGTCGTTGATCTGCGCGGAGCAAGACGTCTGAAGTGTGTGTGTACTGATATCGGGATCCGATTTTTGCATTATTTGCCGTGCCGCTGCCGCTAATAAGCCAAGATTTCGCAATTACTTAGAAACGAGAATGATTGAAGGGCTCTATCAAAATCGAGTGCGACCATCCACCTCTTTTCCATCCGTCTAAAATCTGAATATGTGTGAACAATGATGCCGGAGTTTTTTACATCGTCCTATTCAGGGAGAAGTATCAATGGCGTAGTTTTTATCAAAATTGAATTTTGAATAGATTTGAAGTTCTCGGATACTTTTTCATGAAAATATAATATTCTTTTCTCGTTTGGAAACATGAAATAGGTTTCAAAAACTTTGATAAAAGTGCGGATTAATTGAGCCATGTCTGATTTCTGATACAGTGCCCGGAACTACCGGGCTCTAAGCTTGGAACGGACGGTACGTCTTAATAGCCCGTAATTTTTTTTTTTAAGGGTTGTTAATGTTTCGTGGTGCCTGCGCCACGTAGTAAAAATAAAGGTGGTTGGTAAAGCAGAGTAAAATATGTGCGAACAGTGGCCAATACCACTGTTACCACATTATACCAAATACGAGTTGTTACAATCGCCAAATAACATAATACAAATTATTCTACCTCCGGAACAATTACTAAAATATAGTTTGAATTTATTCCTCGTCAATGCACCTTACTCAATAAAAAAAAAAAAAAAAAACCTCTTACGTTTGAAATTTCACCTGGCATACGGTTTTGCCGCAGAGAATATTTAACGAAATGGCTGAATTAAAAATATGCGAATAAATGAATATTGGATTAGTGAGAGAAGGAGCTGGTAGAACGCATTAAAGAACGCGCTCTCCGCCCTGGTGTCCCATGTGCCACACACACACATGCGCAAACATAGGCGCGATTAACTACGCACACAGCGGCCGACAGCGCTGCCTGCAAAATTGCATGCTTATAATGAGAATTACATGAGGCCATTGTCAGACTTATCATGGTCACTGTGACCTATATGGGCCATTCAACTCTGAGCAGAAGGCTGACCTTCTCCGTGATTTTGTAATTGATTTACCAAAGTGTTTGTCGCCCGATGGAAAAAAATAACCTGCTCCCGGCGAAAACAGCCAAACACATCACCTTTTCCCCGTACTGCAACTCAACGTCCACGTCGTCAGACGTGAGGAAGGGGGGGGGGGCTCCCCACCGTACCCCCACCCCTCCTTCTCTCGTCGTCGTAAGTTTTAGGGTAACGGACTTGCAGCGGAGCTCCGAAAATATGACCGGGGTTTTTACGGTTCACCGACCTGACCCACTTTTCCTAGCTTGATAAATATTCAAACTACGAGTAATATTCGCTTTATGTAAGCTGCGCCGTGGTCCCCGCGCAAAAAACACCAAGGTCATTACGAACCGTTTTCGTAGAGGATACTCTCGAAAGTTATTCGCGATCCATACCCTCTTTATCGCTACCGTCTTGTCAAAAAGAGCAGTAACAACCGAATTTTCAAATTGAGTTTTCCTCGTAATTCTACTAATTTAAATACAAAGGAACTCGTTGATCCGATTGAAATAGCAAACTTCAAAACACGTATTTTTTCAAAGAGCAACGAGTACAAGGAGTTGCCTGGTATCATATTTGCTTACATTCCTAGATTATTGCATTTAATTTCATATACAATGCGTTTATTATGTTTATATTTTACGGTAGTCAGATTCAACTTTTTTATTATTTTTTTTTTCAAATTTACATTAAATTTTAATTATTTTAAGCAAATCAACTGAGTGTCCCAGTTTTCAGGGCTGATACATGTTGTACTGTATAACTGTGTCTTGTACAACTTGATTTTCTTTCTTCTGTTGTCTAAAAGTAGACTTTGCTAACATTTTAATTCAGTATGTACTCGTAAGTAACCATGTAATATGTTAGAAGCAAAAAATATGGGTTTTTGGAGGAGGTCAGCAGGTATTTTTAAAAGGTATCGATTCCGTAATAATCGAGTGCGTCAGATCATGGAGGTCAGAAACGACGTCGTATTTGACGTCACGATCAAACAGCTAGACTTGTAGCTGCCGTGCGAATGTGAACACACCGTATGAACATTCGATTGTAGACAATTTATTTTGGGGAAAAACTAGGCATATTTCTCTTTGAAATTTCCAGTTATTTTAGATTGAATTCCGAAAAGAATTGTCTGGAAAATAGGGAGAAAAAGATACACATTTTCCCCATTTTCTTATCAAAACCGCATATTAGCCGCGCACACTTGGAGGTTCATACGGCGTTTTCCTTCAACACGATAGAATGGGCAATTTAACCATATGATGGAGAAAAGACTGTCAGAAAACGTGCTTGTTGGGCTCATTCTGAGAAGAGTTGAGGAGAACGTCCATGAAAGGATGATGACAGGGTTTTTTTTTTCAAGTAATGAGGAAGTGCCAAAACTTAACTGCTACGTGAAAAGGTTGAGCGTCACAGCTCATTATTTACCTCGCTCTCACAGTTGTCGTTAAGAGTAACTTTTCCCTTAAGCTTACGTATAATGTTTTCAAAATTAAAGACGGTTTTCTCGAGCATCCTTATGCCCTTCATTTCGCAATGGTTGCACTTTCTTAGGGCACAGATAAGTTCTTAGAGAAGCTACAAGTTTCCCGTAGATGTATAGGACAATTCTTTAAAAGGCAGCCGCAAAGCGTCCAGACAGTAGATTTTACCGTGAAACCCTCTATTTTACGACTCCTGGCGAGATTTCTTGAGCGAGGAGCTGGCCATAAGGAAAAACTAGGAAAATTGCAAGGACGTGTTCGAGGAATAATGCCTATCTGCTTTTCCTGGAGCTAAAACAATTTTACTATTCCTTTTCACGGGGCAACGAACGCTCCGGTGGATTTTTATCAGCCTTTCGAGGGTAAAGGATTCCGGATTTTTCCCCCCATGTTTTCCCGTACTTTGAAGACGACATATCAATGACTAAAGTCGAAAAATAAGTATCTAATTACAACGTTTAAAAATCTCCAGTCTGGCGACGGTTCATTTTTTCAAAAGAAAATCGATCAAGATATCTCCTTGCAATTTTCCGTCAGTATTTTCTAATATGTGAAAAAAAGTTAGACATTTCGAAGAAAAACTCTTACTTCATTTTCTATTATAAAAACAAAAACAAAAAATAACAAGAGTGAAGATTATTAACGTCGCACTTATCGCTTATATGCCTTGACCATCGACATTGACATATGAATCGATGCCTGCTAAAAGGGCGTAAGCACCAAACTTCCTGAGCCATGGCTGTCATTATTGCTCATGATTTTTTGGACTCACACCCTCTTGGCATGCACCGATTCATATAACGCAAAAGATTTTCTTTGGAGACAAGCAGTAAAAAGGACTGTTAAAATTTATGTAAAGGAAACCCCTTTTTCCTTTTTTTAGGAAAAAATTCTGTCTGGTAAATGAAACAGTCTTTAAAAAGTACCATAGATTCTGAAGAGCTTTGGAAACTTTCTTTTCTAACATCTTAAGGGTTAAAAAAACTACGGAAAATGTTTTAAAAGAATATTCCAGCTATGTTTTATTAAGATGCACCGGTAAATTTACGGTTAAAAATACCAAAAGAAGATTCCCCTTTTGCGTAAATTCTGATGATCGTCTTTTTAAAAGTTTTTCAATATTTTCTGTCTCTTCTAGATAAACTAAGATAAACTAAACTTTAAATTTCACTAGAATAAAGAGTTAATAAAACGGAAAATACAAAAGCTTGAATAAAACAAACAAAAAACTCAAAAAGAAACAAAATTAACTGAACCAGAAACATATAAAACCCGCAGTTTCCTAAAAGAACTATTAACAAATGTCCTGAAATTATATTAGACATTAACCGAATTCTCAGTGACCAGGGCCGAGCTCTTCATTTTTTTTTCATTCTTTTATTTTTTCATTTTTTTTTCCCTCGACAGTCGTTTCTTCCAGAGTACAGTTGATACATAGGTTTGTCACATTGCGTGCGTCAATACTGAATCGGGTTGACATGAGGTGGAAGAGCTAAGCGTGGCGCCGCCTGGCGTCTGTGGTGCGAAACTAGGACGAAGGGCGCGCGGCGGCGGTGGCGGCAGTGGGGGGTGTGCCGCGGGAGGGGGAGGAGGGAAGGCGGGGAAGGGAGAGTGTTATGAGTTCGTTGACGTCACTTGAAGCTGAAAAATGAACTGGGTCGCGACCGTGGATTGACCCCTACCACAGCCGTAGCTGCTCCGCCTCGCGCCTCGCCAATAACCCAACAAAACGTTGACGAATCCCCCCCCCCCCCCTTCCCCCTTTGCAGAATGGAGCGGGGGGGTGGAGGCAGTGGGAGAGAGGGGACAGATACTCCATCTCATAGATTCCAATGAACCGTGTGTCTTTTCATCCTACATACTCTTTCATTCACATTTTGTCATGCTACTTTGAAAAGGAAATGTTTTCCTTTCTTCTTGGTTGTTTCAGATTTACTATGCGATTCCCGAAAATTAGATCAGAATTTGATTGAACTAATGCTATGAAAATGTGGAAATGACTATCTGAAACAGGTTATACACTCCTCATCTATGAGACATTTGACGAGAATGTTTGTAACTCTGTTTGAAATTATTGTGGTTGGATCGCCTGATTTTTTCCGGCCGATACCTCCTTTCGCCGCTTACCTGACGAAAGGATATACCTCAATTTTCATGTGAGCCCTGTTGTCCATATTTATCCATGCTTTCCAGAGCTCTCATGGAGATAAAGATACACCCTCATGTCAGATGAGCGACGTAATCTCCTGGTGATCTCCTTCCGTTCGCAATTTTGTTCTGTTTCTATATGTATAACTCTTTTTCGTTGCCTTCTTGAGCTGGTGGCTAGAGACGCTTTTGGTGCTACGTCAGAGAAAAATGCTGTAAATTACTCGCATCGGTTTCACAGAAAGAGATTATAGAAGTTTTAAAGCTTAGATCTACCTCCGTATAAAAGAATCTCAAGTCGTCACCAAAGTAGGTATCACAAGTACCATGCAGCGTTTCAAAATTTCCGCTGCCATTTTATTTTTTTACCGAGAAATTGTTCAAAAAAGCTGTCCGAGAATTTCACCGAATTTTCTTTGTCCAGCCGAAAAAAATCAGTAAAATTTTCAAACAGGTTCAACCAAAAATTTCTCCGTGACATAATAAAATGGCGGCGGAAATTTTGAAACGTCACGTGGCGCTTGTGATACTTTGGCCGGAAGGTGACGAAGTGACGTCGCGACTCGGAGCGTTCAGTGGCTGGCTGGCAACGCGCACTGGTGCAAAGCCAACTCCTTCGAAAGCGCACGTAGGCAAAAAGCGGTGCATGCGGTGCAATGCGCACATGCAGCGTGGAGCGAGGAGTGCGGATTGGCGGTGCGGTCGGTTGATGGCGGAAATTTGATCACGCTGGATATTATTAATACTTGCTCTGGCTCCCCGGCTACACAATGCACGCGACCCAGTTATATCGCGAATAATTCTTCCCGTCTCTGTTCCCGTCCTCGCACTTTCCTCCGTCCACCTCCGTCCTCCTCCATCCTCTCCCTCCACCTTCCTCTTCCAGTGCTTTCTTCGCGTCCAACGCCCGCCCCCTCCGCTTCCTCGTGCTTTTGCCTCATTTCCCGACCTCGGCTCGATAAACTAGGCACTGTTCAGCGGAAATGCCAATTTCACGGGCGTCATTTCAGCCGAATATCGAGGAGGGAGGGAGGGACAAAATTGTTGAAAGGGGGAAAATTACACTTACGGAGGCTTTCACAGAATGTCGAAAAATCCCATAAAATTGAAGTATACCCGATATCGTTCATAAAACAGGGTTATCTAAGGTTACACTGCCGCGCCGGTCGGCGCAAAATGCATATGAGCGCCTACAAGAGTGCAGGAATACTTCACGCATTGCGCCGAACACGTTAGGTCGCCGCACCGCGCCAGACTGCAGGAGCGTGTTCTAGAGGGGTCAAAACAAGATTTTTTTCTCGGATGGAATTGTTTCCAAAAGTACTTTTGGAAGGGTGGAAGCACCTCTCCCCCTTTTTCAAGGAAAACACTCCTTTTTATATGTTTTATATATCATGCTATACAACACAAACGTATATGTTGTGCTTAACGACAGTGAATCGAATGGGACCTTTTTTTGCCTCTTTTTCAAAATTGCGCCTCCGTAAAAAGGCATTCTTTAGCCTTCTGGAGAAGGCGTATATGCATCTCATTTAACCCAGTGCGTTCTTAAACAGCGGGGATTTTCGACTTCATCATCTTTCCCTCCTAATTTTTTACGGGAAAAACACAAAAACCACACTATTCCTATAAATCAGCTCCCCAGCTCAAAAGAATCTGTTATGGTTTCGGGACATTTTGTCAACGATTTTTTGTCCGCGCACCTTTTTTGTCCAGTAGTTTACGCCCACACGTAAAATACGCACAGTGACTTGGTCCAAGCGTTATATTTTAGTCGGTATATAAAATTATATTGACAATATGGAAATGAGAAATTGAGAGAGAAAGAGGTGTTGTTATGGTTGCTCATTTTCTAAATGAAATGTTATTACTTTCTCCTTTTGAATCATCTTTTTAAATTGTCATTGGTGAATATTTGGTTTTATTTCTATCCTTAAAATATTCGATGTACAATATACCTTATACATGTATAGGTGCTTTTTTTTAAATTTTTTTTCTTAATTTTTTCTTTACGAAATTATTACTTCATTTTGAAAAAATTTATATTTTTAAAACGTGACAAATATTTGTAAAACTTTTTCCAAGCGACATTAATCTCAATGAGCCGCAGTTGTGCCGACAGAAACTGCAAAAATGAATAAAAGAGGGACAAAAACCAAAAAGCACGCAATCTTTAGTTTTAACCCATTTGTACATCGATCTTTTAGAGTCAAATGCGTCAAATTTTGAGCGTTTGGTTGCGCGTACACCTCGCTGCAGCACAAGAAAAAGACAAATGTAAAAGAAAAAATTAAAGTGCTCTGGAAATCATTAGACACGGAACCACCAATATTTAAAAAACACACAGTATATTATTATTCTCCTTTGATAAATTGATACATATTTTTTTCCCAACAATTTGAATGAGAATAATCAATGCAAAGTGTGCAAACATTTCAAAATCATGAGTTAAAAAACGCTGACTATGCGAGTATAAATATTAAAGCCTAACGGAGCGGAGCGGCGTGCTGCCAGCGCGAGAGGCTCACTGGCGCCTACAAACCTAAGTGGATACTTCACGCATTGCACAATGCTTGAAGTATCCACTTAGGTTTGTAGGCGCCAATGCGCGTTCCGCGCTGGCTGCCCGCTCGACGTGCGGCGGCCTCGGGCCTTTTTCCCCCATGGTGGATGCATTACAAAATTTCCAATTTCAACTTATACTTAAAGAATCAGCGTTTTTAATTTAGTTAATGCAATTTTCACGCTAGCCAAAGAAACCAAAGCCTGCTGGATCTCTACGAAATATTATGTGGAAAACGACGATAAGAGTGTCTTCCACCGTCGTCAGTGTCGGTCTGGCACGAAAATTACTGGTGCTGATACGGACAAACTTGAAGTCCTCTTTTATGTGGATTTTTCAAGATTTGGGGGCCCCGCCTGCGCCACCCGTCGGGTCTTGGGGGACCTTCGGACCCAAAACCCCTGGCCAGACCGCCTCAACCATCGTGCTTGGAAGAATTTCGCTAATTTGGTGAAAATATTTTGGACTGAAAACTATGGGATATAGTATTGATTCTCCCCCTTTGAGGAGTAAGTACCCTGCCAGAATTTCATTTCAGGGGACTTGGCAACGTGAGGAAGAAGGGGTTGCTCCCCTCAGAATAAGCGGGGTCCGAAATCTTTTAAAAATTCCTTTTTTTCGCTTTTGGGGGAGGAAATCCTGGCTACGTGCCTGAGTTCCAAGCACGAAGATTTTTAGTTAGGATTTACCATTCATTTATAGACACGGTGTTGATGATTTTGTGTACGTTTGTTTCAGTTTTGTCTAAAACTGACGTCTCAATACCGAGAGAAAAAGATCATCAGAGCACGATGTTCCCTCAACGAGAACTTTTCTTTTTACTATTACTTGGATTGCATTCTCCAAAAAGGAACCAAGAGCATTCCAACGTTGCTAGGAGTGTACAGTTTACACCCTTTGCACTATATTTACTGAAATCATGCAAAAAATTAAATTTACAAAGGTAATTTTCGTCTTGAATTTATAGCTCATTGGAAATGAAGAAAAAAATTGTTCAGTTGATCGCAGTTCATACTTGCAAAGTAAAAAAATCTGCTCACACTGGAAAAAAACATATTGGATCTAACGTTCAGACTCGTAAAAATATCGACGAGAAAAAATACTCTTGATTCAATCGGATTTAAGCTTGAATCAAGAACCAAGCCTCTTAATTTGAGCGGATTTCCTTTTGATTTAAGCTTAAATCTGATTGAATCAAGAGTCCAGTTTCTTGTCAATGTTTTCAAGAGTCTGGACTCTAGATCCAATGTGTTTTTTTTTCCAGTGCAGATCTTAGCGACATTGGAATTCTCTCAGTTCCTTCTTGCAAAATGCAATCCAATTTAAAGCTTGCTACCATTTAATACCAGAATGCGCGTCACTCCATCCTACAAATCGAGCGAAAGACAGACGGAGAGGTCACCGCTGCTTACGACGTAAGACGGAGGGGGGGCTACGGGCACACGGCGCGGCGCATCGAGCTGGGTCAACGTATTCTTGCACTTGGTCCCTCTGGCTTGCTCAATCGCCGCGCCGGCACAAGGGCCACGATGAGGCACCGCGAGCCGTCGCCGACTCTTCCGCGTACGGCGAAGCGAAAGAGAAAGTGGTTCATTGGAGCTGCGATGCCAGACTTGGACTCCGCTCTGTGGTTGGGCCCCCCGGGGGGGGGGGGGGCTGAGGCTCCCGATTACGACATCCTTCGAGCCGGGGAGTTATGTGACAGGTTAGTTTTGCGAAACTGAAGCCGCGGAGCGCGGCGCGGAGGAGCGGGCGAGAAAAGCCCGGGCCCGAGGAGAAAGTGGGTTCACCGAGTCAATCCGAGTCCGAGGAAGAGTAGGTGGAGCCAGGAGTCATTGCCCCGGCCCGCAAGGTTGCCAAATCGTGTTTAAAAAACCTGGACATCTCGCACTGAGGTAGTGCGGATTTTCCTGGATTTTCAGCACAATCTGGCGACGACGCCCGGCCGCGGCCCCGGCCCCGGACGCCGCCGCAGTGCCACGTCGCGTCGCGACGTCGACGATCAACGCTCCGGAGTCATCTCTGACGTGCTCGGGAGAAACGCCGTGTGAACTTCTGAACGTCGCCAAAATAAACACAATCGGATAAAACGAATATTCTGGAGAACCCGCAGATGTGACGTGGCAGGGGGAAATAAGCCTTTAGGCCCTCGAGGTGGGGGGCCAGGGTCCCCACCAGTGCTCTCATTTCCCGGAACTAATTCCGAATTTTGGAGCTTTTAAGATTTTCCTGGATTTTTCTCGGAACTTTTGAAATTCCCGAGGTGTTCCGGATCTTTTGCATTTTCCGGAACTTTCTCGGAACTTGAGAAAAAATTTGGAAAGAATCCCGGAACTTTTGGAGGACATGGAATGGGAGCATTGGTCCCCACACCGAATTCTGGGCCTCGGTACCAATTTGACTCGGGGGCCCTTCTGGGAGGCTTGGTCCTCCGACTTAGGGAGCGGGGATCGACTCCTCGTAAATGTTGAAACTTTCACGCTGGAAAAAGCATTATTTTGGCAATCAAAGCGCAAAATAAGTAGTTACCTAGACTCTGAAAAGGTGCAATTTTTGAAGAGTTTGAGGTGTTGCTAAGCGAGATCAAGGAGCACTTTTGAAGTTTTTTGGTCCTACTGCCAGTCTCAGAGGCGATTCACTTCAGAATTTCAAGCACATATGACACAATCAATACTGTAACTCATGGCTTGAAATTTGACACAATATTTTCGAGAGTGCTAAAAAGTTTTCAGCATCCAAAACTGAATTCGATATTTCAGACACCGAACCAGGTTTCTGCTATGCCGAAAAATTTGAGTTTCCACCTTGAGGCACATTTTCACCCTGCTTCCTCACACATTTTACATTCGAAATTTTCGGCGGATTTCGGTCCAAATGATATTAAAATGCTCGAAAATTTCAAGGAGAAACATCCGGAACTTTTCTGTGGAGTGAATATTTTATCAGTGGTGATCTGGCAACATTGCGATGCCCATACGGCGTTTTTTCTTAGCGAGGCAGAACAGTCAACAGTCGGCTGGCTCCGCCCGTGGCGCGTTCCACTGCCAAGTTGAAGTTGCCACCGATTGCAACACTGGCTTCCCCCGCACTCTTTCTTCCCAATCCTCGGACGAAATACGAAACACCCCACAGATATTCAACTCTCACGTCGGGCAATGAGCCCCCCGCCGAAGTGTCACGGAATCGTGTTTTCATGGTTGAATCTAGTAAATTGGCAAAATTATTATGATTTGACCAAATGCCAATAGGAATATGAATCAGGGTTGCCACAGAATTTAGAATATGAAATTCCCTGACATTTCACTGACACGTTTAAGTAAAAGTTCCTGGAAATGGGGATGTTGCATGTGTGAGGAATTTGCGATTTGACTGTTGATTCTTAAGCAAAAGTTCGCAAGAAACACGATGGTGCCACCGGTTTTCTCTGAAATCAACTTCCAAGCTCAAAAACTCTCAACTTGAGGGCAAAATGGAGGGGATATCCCACGCTATCCTGAGAGTCCACCTCTACATCAAGACAAACTCTCCATGCAAAGATGGGGAGCAAATACATTATCAGTGTTGCCGTGTTTTCAATTTTAGAGTCCCTAAATAAAGTGGCAGCCCAGTCACACTGGGGCACTTTAAAATTATTCTTACTTCTTTAAAGACTTCTACATATTTCCAAGATTTTTAGTATATAGAATGATATTTCTAGTGACTGCGTTTCATTTTCTTCCGTAGTCGGATGCTAAGAGTCTCCAGTCTGGGCATTCTAGACTTCAATGGCTCAACTCCCTTGCCATAGACGAACGAAAGGGGAACCCGGGGGACCTCCCCCCCCCCCTATAATTGAAAATAGTATCATCTGCTTCCCTCCTTCAACGAAAAAAAATTTCCAGATGTTTCAAATGCAATAATTTGAAAGTATTTTGTGCCGAAAGTAAAAAAAAAGGCGTAATCATTCTGCAGAAATTGATGGAAAATATCCGTCATGGGAGCTTCAAAATGCGTCCAAATATGTTTAAAATTTCAACAATTTCCCGGGGTAGGCCCCTCAGACCCCCCTCTGTGCTGGGGGCCCGGGCCTGAAAACTGGTACCAGGACCCGAGATGGGATGTGGCGGGCCTGCTGCTGGCCGAGATGGAGTAATGCTAACTTTCGAGAACCGCCATTACCGCAAAGCACTCAACTTGAGGGGGGAGCGGGGCACGAGAGGCTCCACTGCTCCAGCCTCCTGGACAAGGAGGCAAAAAAGGAGAGTGAGGAAGAGTCACTGGAGGAGGAAGAAAATAAAGAGCAAGGCGGCAGAAATGGATTACTGTGAAAGTAAAAACTGGTAAGTTAGCGGAGGGCACCGCTCCGGCTCACCCGGTTGCGTAACCCGGAGGCTCCGGTGCGGCAACGGTTCCCGCTCCGGCGCACAGCGGACCAAGTCAATAGGAGAGGTCGGACACAATTTGGAAATTTTAAAAGCTTATAACTCCGTTTATACATCATTTTCAGGTTCTAAAAGTGGTTCCATTGGTTTTCTCGTCAAATTTTCTGCTGAAGGCACTCCTAAAACTTTAAAATGTGACGAAATAAACATCAAAATTTGCAGTTGTAGTCAAAAATTTCATGTCCGACCTCTCTGATTGACTTGATCCACTGTGCGGCGTAGCAGCTTCAGACCGCTGAGCCGAGGCAAGAAGGACCCGTCAAAGTTGCCACTTCCCGTCAAAATCATTCAAATGGACCATTTGACAGGCTCAGAATCAAAGCATCGCAGCTGTCAATACATCATATTTTCACATCAAATGTTCATGTCTTTTTCATCATTCAAAATCAACAAAATCAACATCAGCGTTGCTGTTTCCATTTCAGGACCACACTGAGAGTATTGCCGTCTCAATCCTTCTGGTACAGAGGAGCTGTATTGCGTTTTGATCGGTCCGCAACTTCTAAGCTTTTATTAAGCCCTCAGGTAAGATGGCGACTGAATTTTGGATGTAATATGAGATGTTCAATTGGTGACTTCTGAGATGAGTTGCAAAAAGTCTTTGACGCATAAATTTTTCCGAGAGTTACCCTTTTCCGCGGTAGGTTAAACTCATTTCTCTTTCAAAAATACAAAAGGGTGACCATTTTCTTGGACTTCAAAATTCCCTGCTTGTTCCATGACTTTTACGGGGCATGATTTCTCATAAAAAAGTCTTTACGCGAAAAATTTTAAAGTTCACGCGAAAAAATTGAAGCCAAAAGCCAAGCGCAAAATCCAACAAATTGGGGTAGGACCACAATTCAAGGAGATTACCCTTAACACTTGGATTTCATTTTGCAACAAGGAACCAGAAGCATTGCAATGGTGCTAAGATTGTGCAACTTCATCCTTTGCAATAAAAGTACTGAAACCATGAAAAAATATGACATTTACATAATAATTTTTGTCTTAATTTTATAGTTTTTAGCGAGTAAAACAGGAACTTTTAATGGATAATCAGGTTTTTCTTCTAAGACAAAATAAGATGCACAATTTTAGCAACATTGCAATGCTCCTGGTTCCTTTTTGCAAAACCCAATCCACTTTTTCCCCATGTATTTTGGCCAAATTAGCATCGTCGAGTTGCTCTCCCTCCTGAAGGACATTCGTTTTTGGCATGTGCCTTCTTCACCCTGATATTCCATCGTCTAGCTTTGAGTTACCTGGGTAAAAGGATGATTGAGAGTGAATGTGACACGGTGGGCAACTGAACTGGACGAGAGCCGGAGCACAGTGCCAACGAGAACGAGTCGATGCGACTGACGCGAGGTTATTCACCCGCGCCCTGCTCGGCCCGTTTGCTCACTTCCCACTTCCCGGTTCCTCGTCGAGAGCCAACTCAGCCAACATCTTCTCGACCCAAGAACCAAAACTTCGAGGAGCACAGCGACCACACACGGCCAAGTTTGTCGTTCGACTCACTGTTAACAATCTCAGGGTAAAATTGAGTGTCAACTCCGGTGACTGAATGACGCTCGAAGAACCCGAGTGATAAGAGGGCGAAAAGAAATTCGCTCCGTAAGAGCGCAAGACACTCCGCAAAAAGAGTAGATTCCGTTTTACACCCCAGGTCAAGATCACCCCGGGCAGAGAGCGCAAAACGCGCATTGACGCCTACAAACCTAACAGGGATACTTCACGCGTTGCGCGATGCGTGAAGTATCCCTGTTAGGTTTGTAAGCGCCAGTGCGTCGCCGCGCGCCGCTCCGCTTTGTGTTAGGCTCTAATATTTAATCTGGCAGAGTCAGCGTTATTCAACTCATGATTTTGAAATGTTTGCACATCCTGTATGGATTATTCTCATTTTAATTGATGAAAAAAAATATGTATTTAAGGAAAATATAATATGTGTTTTGTAAATATTAAGGTGGTTCCGTATCAAACTTGATGATTTCCTAAGCACACGAATTTTTACACAATTTCTTATAGCCTTTTATAGCCAATGGCGATAAAGTGTAAAGCCCGGCGATAGGAACTATAGCCGGACTGTATACTTTTTTGTAGCTTCGTATAGCCAGGCTATATGATTTGCTCCGCTTTCCACAGCCAGCTGTATGATTTTCAATAGCCCTTTTTAGTCGGTTAAAAGAACTCCTACGGTATTTTAAAACGCAGCTCCTATCGCTAATTTTTACCAGGGACTCCCCCTATCACTATCGTCCCTTGGACGCTATACATATCGACAATGAAACTACCAGACCACGTATCTCGTTTGCAGTGTTTAAAAGTCTCCGCTCTCATTTTATTTTTTTGAGTGAGAACAAATCAATATCATTTCTTGAAATTCTCACAGAGAAGAAAAAACACGGAAGATTTTAAGAATTGACGTTGAGTAGGTTTTCATTTAAAAATGAAGTATGCCAGTGGCCTGCTTTGCGATTTATCGATTGTTATGCCATTTAAACCTATGGAAAAGGATCGATAATCAGGGTGTTTGCAGCGAACACCTTAATAATCGATTCTTTACCATAGGTTTAAATGTCAGAACAATCGATATATCGCATCGATATAACACGCCACGCCACTGATGCCAGGAAGTATACAACGCCGCAAACTGAGATACGTGGTTTGGTAGTTTCACCGTCGATATTTGGACTCTGAAATGAGATATACCTAAAGGACTCTATGCACGGACCCCCCAAATTTGCCCGTTTCAAAAGTTAACGAAATTCATACCAGTGATAGAGGGGCACTTCCGGTCTCCAAATCCGGGGTTGGTTTAGTCCCCAGCCCCCCGAGTGCGACGTTGCTATTTTTTAAAGTTGAAACATGTTAAACCCCATAACTTTTGAGCAATTGAAGATACGAAGGTGCGGTTTGTTTGAGTCGATAGAACATAAAAAGAGCTATCATTTCGGATATAGTTTTTATCCATTGTTGCCAAATTTACCCCAAAATCGACAATTTTTCGATTTTTTCAAGGTGCAAAAATACGGTTAACCTAAAAAAGTCGGTATTGGGACACCACGTAGGAAAATAAAAAACACGCGTAATTAAAGCCCTTAATGTGAGCTTTCCAACGGTATATCGGTTTTTCCGGGGAAACGATTCTATCGTGAGATACAGGCCTTCAAAGTCCGACTTGGCGTACTTTTTGGAGGTCCCGCGTCATTCGCACCTCAAAAAATTAGTATTGTGAACGCTGGTAAAAAAACGAAACTCACGTGTAATGAAAGCTATTTATGTGAGCTTTTCAACGGTATATTGGTTTTCCGGGGAAACGATTCTATCGCGAGATACAGGCCTTCAAAGTCCGACTTGGCGTACTTTTTGAGGTCCCCCGTCATTCGCACCTCAAAAAATCAGTACTGCGCACGTCCATAGGAAAATTAAAATTACATGTAATGAAAGTCCTTTGTATGGGCTTTCCAACGGTATATCGGTTTTTCCGAGGAAACGATTCTATCGCGAGGTACAGGCCTTTAAAGTCCGACTTGGCGTGCTTTTTGAGGTCCCCCGTCATTCGTACCTCAAAAAATCAGTACTGCGCACGTCCATAGGAAAAAGAAAATTACATGTCATGAAAGCCCTTTGTATGGGCTTTCCAACGGTATATTGGCTTTTCCGGGGAAACAGTTTTGTCGCGAGATACATGCATTCAATGTTCACTGTAGCGGGGTTTTTAGGTACCCTGCGCGGCTTGTTTCTTCGCCCATCGTGATGGTGCAAGTCGCAGGTCATATTAAATAAAACATGAAACAGGGAACTAAATAGACAATTTTTCGATCTTGTTTATCGATTCCCTGCCTCGGAAAAATCGATGGTGTCAAACACTGAACGTGAATGAAAACACTCAGAACGCATAAAGGGTGCAAGAAAAAAGTCGCAATCTCAGGGATTGTGTTATATAGGGGAGACATGATACATAGAAATGGATCCGTTGTCTCTGAGATTCCATTGAAGTTTTATGTTTAATATTCGTTTAAAATTTGGTAATATACAGTTGGCAGTATGTGTCAGGTTCGTCTCTATATCTGCATCTCTCTCTGCATATCTGCATCTTTCTCTCCCTGCTCGCCGCTGCATGAACGGCAGCCTACTTTGATAAGAACTCCCCTGTTTCATGTAATATTCAATAGGACCTGAACCGCTACAACGAACATTCAAGGCATGCATCTCGCGACACAAATTTTTCCCCGGAAAAACCAATATACCGTTGGAAAGCCCATACAAAGGGCTTTCATGACGTGTAATTTTCATTTTCCTATGGACGTGCGCAGTACTGATTTTTTTTTTGGTGCGAATGACGGGGGACCTCAAAAAGCACGCCAAGTCGGACTTTAAAGGCCTGTACCTCGCGATAGAATCGTTTCCTCGGAAAAACCGATATACCGTTGGAAAGCCCATACAAAGGACTTTCATTACATGTAATTTTCATTTTCCTATGGACGTGCGCAGTACTGATTTTTTGAGGTGCGAATGACGGGGGACCTCAAAAAGTACGCCAAGTCGGACTTTGAAGGCCTGTATCTCGCGATAGAATCGTTTCCCCGGAAAAACCAATATACCGTTGAAAAGCTCACATAAATAGCTTTCATTACACGTGAGTTTCGTTTTTTTACCAGCGTTCACAATACTAATTTTTTGAGGTGCGAATGACGCGGGACCTCCAAAAAGTACGCCAAGTCGGACTTTGAAGGCCTGTATCTCACGATAGAATCGTTTCCCCGGAAAAACCGATATACCGTTGGAAAGCTCACATTAAGGGCTTTAATTACGCGTGTTTTTTATTTTCCTACGTGGTGTCCCAATACCGACTTTTTTAGGTTAACCGTATTTTTGCACCTTGAAAAAATCGAAAAATTGTCGATTTTGGGGTAAATTTGGCAACAATGGATAAAAACTATATCCGAAATGATAGCTCTTTTTGTGTTCTATCGACTCAAACAAACCGCACCTTCGTATCTTCAATTGCTCAAAAGTTATGGGGTTTAACATGTTTCAACTTTAAAAAATAGCAACGTCGCACTCGGGGGGCTGGGGACTAAACCAACCCCGGATTTGGAGACCGGAAGTGCCCCTCTATCACTGGTATGAATTTCGTTAACTTTTGAAACG
The DNA here is from genome assembly GCF_001854935.1 of Bemisia tabaci. NCBI lineage: Eukaryota > Metazoa > Arthropoda > Insecta > Hemiptera > Aleyrodidae > Bemisia > Bemisia tabaci. Next base: position 810,259 of record NW_017565171.1, read on the forward strand.
GGCAAATTTGGGGGGTCCGTGCATAGAGTCCTTTCACATCGGGATTTTTAACAGTGTACAACACACTACACAAACACAACACTCGCCGATGTTTCTGCACATTACACCGAGCGATCTCCATTTCTAACCAACGAACTGTACCCAAAGATCCAAAACGTAGCTCTGAATGGGCAAAATTGAACATGCATGACCCTCCCTAGAATTTTGGAACAGAGTTAATGGATTAGAATTTAATGCACGTAAATCTACCTTGAAGCATATTAATTACTGTAGATCTGGGATCACCTTCTAACACCTCTTATTTGCCTGTTTCTTCCCCAGAAAATTTGCACGAATTGCCTCAAAATAGGTGCATTTCCTCGCTTTTTTGCATAATGGGATAGGTAAAAAGAAAAGTTTGAACTTTTTTTCTGTGAATGACATATAGATTTACGGTAGAATTATTGGCAGAGTTGAACTTTAAGTTTGCATTCGGCTGTATTCTGCGGAAAAATAGCCTCAAAATGCATCTAGAAGAGGTCAATTTTCCAACATTTTTCAGGGGATGTTTGTGCTGGGGAGACCCAGAACCCCATTGAAGATCGGTGCCCAGTCCACTCCTGGAATTACGCCTATACCTGATTCAGTCGTATAAAGCTTGTGATCTAGATTCAAGAATTACTGCACAGGCCACATTTTGCATTGCGCTGTTTATTGATATGATTATGATGAAAAGATAGTAAAATATAATGATTTGTTTTGCTAATAATCAGGTGGTTATAAAGCGCAGGACATCAAAGCGGATGCAAATTACAAAGCACGTAAATTGGTGGATGAATGTCAAAAATGGAACTTGAATTTTAGTGTCTCTGTATAAACTTGGTTAACTGCAGGTTCTCAGCATGGTATAATGTTACAGGTGAGCTGAAGCATCAAAGGGTATAAAGATTATATAATTTCCAGGAGTGTGGCTGAACCAGGATGGATGGATTGGTTAGGCCACCAGACTTGCTTTGCAAGGATGGAAAGCTACCGCGATGTTAAGCCGGGTTTTTCGAGATCAGAAATAAGGGACAACAGGTGGATAGCGTAGTAATTATTGATGGGTTTGACGTTGAGCAGTTGAAAAAGAGATCATAGGAAATCCTAGTGGCAATCGATACGGACTTTGGGCGGGGGTATGTGTTAATTTTGTGAAGAGAGATTGTTCTTAGTAAACGAGTAGATGATATAGTGGGGGTTGAGAGTGATATTTTGCAAGGTATCAAAACCAAATGATAGCAATTGATTTTGTATGGACATGTGCAGAGAGTGGCGAACGATAAGTTGCCCTAGCAAGTTTTTGATTAGGTTCCTTCTGGAAGAAAACTGAGTAGATTTCCAGTATAATGTTGGCACCAGGAGGTGCAGAGAAAGAAATTAGAGAGTGTCATTTGCCTGGTGATACATTTCGTTGGCGATTGTTGTCGCAAAACACCCAAGTGTGCTGATTTAGCGGCAGAATATAAAATTGAAAACAGAACGGCGGAAGCTTTTTATCGAAGTTTTCTTTGTACAAACATAAGAAAAATCATAACCATTTCTGCAAAAACACGGAAAAAAGTATAACAATCCCAACTATACTCCTAGCTGATTTTGGTACCAGATATTAGAGTAGTTGCACAAGCCAGAGGTATGGTTAAGTCAGCTGAGTGTGTGGTAAGATCAACCATACATTCAGCTGGTGCCCTCACAGTCAGCATAAGTGTGGTTGGATTCACTATTCCGCTGGCTGGCGCCTTTAAACTTCTAGCTAGTGCAACTACTCTCATGACTGGTTCCAAAATAAGCTGGAAGTATAGTTGAGATTCTAATACATTTTTTTCAGTGAACTTGCAATGTAACGATGTGTGAATTTTAACAAGCACAACTTACGGGCAAGACATGGCGAAAACTAACATTGACCATCAAAATTTGCGAATAATTATCACCATGTTGATGATGAATTTTTGAAACGCAGCTATACGGTCATTTGTTAGTTGTGTGGACGATGCCAGATTTTATCGTCGTTAACAGTGTTTTTTCCTCACGCAAGCTGTTAAACTTAACATATACTTCAACATGTAGTGATTAAATGCTAATCTCTGATTTACAAGTGTACTTTGAAAATTTACAATGCGAGTACCGTAAGTTACTTCTGCTAAAAATATTATGAGAGGACATGTAATATGATGCTACGAGCGGTCGGTTTGAGCCAATTTTCGGGAAAAGGGTCCATCGCGACTTGCACCTTCTGACTTTATTACAACTTCCTTACAATTGCTCGAAGCCAAAGTAAAAGACTTACAACGACTACGTTTCAAAGAGTAAGCAAAGATTCACGATATACCCTCAAAAAATGTTCAGGGACTTACGAAAAAACGTTCCGGAATTCCAGAGAATTTTACGGACTTGAAAGAATTATCGAAAAATAGAAGTTTCTTCTTCCCATATTATCAGTTTATGCTCTCATACACAACTTCATGACTTGTTTGATGATGGGAAAGAAAAAAAACGAATGGAGAAGAGAGTAAAGAAGAAAAGGAAGAAAGAGATCGGCAAATGCGTTGATAATAGCCGGAGCACAGCGCCAGTGCCGCAGCACCGAGTCAAGCCAACTTCGACGTCGCTCAAGTTCGGACGCATAATCCGCCTTCACTTTGTCGTGTAGGCAGAAAACCCACTACAGAGTTCATTAAGTTGCCTACCTCAAATTTTAATCATCCGCTCCAAGCATACCCAATTCATTTGACTGTTTTCCACCAATAGACCATGAAACCTGCCCGACACCTCAGCGTTAAAAGTAGCTCGTGCATTCTAAGACTCATTTCCTCAGAAAATAATGCAGAAGTATTACAATCTCAAATTTTTATTCACTTTCATGGTCTTTTCTTGGTTTTAGTGAAGGACTCATTCATTTTGCTGAACTCGTGACTTCTGTTTAATACGCGCTGTTTTTCGCTACATTTGACTGCACTTCCCAACGGGTTACCCTAGCCGGAGATTCAGATTACGTTATTTAAACCAAGGTACAGGGTGTCTACTAAAACAGATTGACCAAAAATCAGTACTTTCACAGTACTTTTTCCGTACATTCCCAAGAAATTCAGTGCCTCCTCAATGGAAAAATTTAATACAGTTCAGTGCCCTTATTTGACGAAATTCGAAAAATTTCAAAAATTTGAATTTCTTTCTCAAATTGCGACAAAAATCACAAAAATTCCGGACCTTCTTGCGGAATTTCCGCATTTTTTCAGTACTCCCGGGCCGCTCTTAAAAGATCAGTAACATTTCCGGCCTTTCCGGAAATTCCGGACTTGTGGTCACCTTGAAGGTACCATGGTTTTTCTTTCTGTGCGAAACACATTAGACTCTCTTGTTTTTCTCGAATGAAGATTTTACACGCGCTGAAGATTTTCGATTTATATCATGCCTTGTACGTGGAGCCTTGATAAAAACTCGCTAGTTTTCTCTAGGATCAAACCCAAAGAGTTCTAAAAGCTCGTCATGTTGAGGCCGTATTAAAGAAGTACTTGAACCCTACAAAAAGTCCCCCTTTTTCGGTGTGACTTATCATGCACTGATAGAGTAAAATATATTGGGGGCCATTCATAAAATACGCAACGCTCTGGTGGAGGGGGGATTGAGGCGAGGGTTACGCCATTTTGTTTTTACGTGTTAAAGGATAGGGGCATACGTCACAAAGCGTTACGAAGGGGGGAGGCGGTTCAAAAGCATTCAATTTAGCGTTCGCCCGTAGCGCAGCTGCCATGCTGTAAAGGAATCCACGAAACAAACTCGGAATTCTGAGCTTTAAACTAAAGGTAACCCTGCGAATGCATTCATAGCCTTACCTCTACAACATGATATATAGGGGTCTCACTGCCATACTCCTGAATCATGGCCTCAATTCAAAGGATTTTCAAGGAGTTGAGAGCAGATACTGGAGCCAAATACAGATGACATCATCGTATTTACCGCGAAAATTGTCCTTGAAGTCAGGGCAAATGTCTGGATTGAACCATTCCTGAAAAACCCGCTTTTTTACGGTTCTCTCCAATTGCACGGCAACACAGACCAGGACTGCCATAGAATTTAGAAAATTAAATTCCCTGACATTTCCCTGATTTCCCCGACACATATTCTGCCGTGCTGAGGAAAAACGTCATATAAATTTTCAGGTGTTGCCAAATTTCCTTCGATAAAACGCAAATTTCCTGGTAAACTTATGAAAATTTTCCTCCCAATTTTTCAGATAATTCTGTTCGCAATTTCACCGAGAGATTCTGAAAATTTAAAGGTAAAATATTCATAACTTTCCTCAAAAATAAACATTTTATCGAAGGAAATTTGGCAACTCTCAAATGTTTATACGGCGTTCTTCTTTAGCACGGCAGCATTGATAAGATTCCCTTACGATTGAAGATGTGCCAAATGGTTAATGAGTCATCATTAGGACTAGTTTTCAGACAAAATGTTTTGTTCGAAACGTCAAACCCATTCCAGACAACAAACATGGGCCATCCAACAATTTTCCCTGACATTTCCAGGTTTTCCCTAACTGACTTTTTAAAATTCCCTGACATTTCCCGGCATTCCCTGACTGTGGCAACCCTGCAGACAGGTGGATATCTGCGTACACATTCGTGGAAAATAAGACAAGGGTAGACCTCATGCAGTTAATTTGAGAGCGCCACATGCTGGTGTTGCGTCGATCGGTGTAGAGAGAACCCTCAATGAGCGCAAAAGTATTTAGGCGACCTAAGGGGAGGGGACCCTCTCCTCCCCCTCTCATTTGCTGAGCCCCTCGCACGATGTTCCCTAGCACCTCCCCCTACCCTCCGGCGCTTTGCTTATTTCGATGCGACCGAATCCTCTATCCCGGTGGAGCCGCAGCAAGCCAATGACCCTACTGACCTAGTTCGTATTGATTGCATTTTCTCGACGCTTCTTCATCATCCCTTCACTCGCCCTTAGCCCTTCCCCTCCCCTCCTTTCCTCCCACCATCCTCACTCTTACGTCTCGTTGATCGCTCCCCTCCTATTCGCCAAATCGAGCGATTGCACTTTCCTTTTGAATTCATCTTCGAAAATTGCGAAAGATGAGGTCAGTTATTGGGCCTTTTTCGTTCGATATCCCCCCCCCCCCCAAGTACAACGCGCATTTGCCAGTTGGACGCACTGAAAAATAAATCTCGGTGTATTTACTAAGAAAAGGGTAAAATTACCAAGAATTCAGGGTTCTATTTGATCCCAGTTTTTTCTTGGTAAAATTACCATTTATGGAATTGGTAATTTTACCGAGAAATCTCGGTAAAATTATTAGACTTTCTCGGTAATTTTACTGGACCTTGGTAAAAACGCCAATACTTTTTAGCGACTGTGGAAGAATTACCGAGATAAAATGGCAAAGTTACCGGGAATTGATTACCAATATAAGTGGTATTCTTACCCCAAAAACACAGTAAACATACCAGTTTTTAGGTAAGCTTACTAGTCTGTCTTGGTAAAATTACCAATAATTGGTAAAAAAGTGAGATGGTAAAGGTACCAACGGACCTTGGTAAAAACGCCGAGAATTTTTTTTCAGTGTAGAGATGAAGTCGTCACCTTCCGGCCAAAGTATCACAAGCGCCATGCGACGTTTGAAAATTTCCGCCGCGAAATTTATTTACGCCGTGAATTTTATTTTTTTACAAAGAAGTTGCTCAACGAAGCAGTCCGAAAATTTCACTGAATTTTCTTTGCGCTGCCGATAAAATTCAGTGAAATTTTCAGAATGATTCAGCCAACAATTTCTCTGTAAAAATATAAAATGGCGGCGGAAATTTTGAAACGTCGCATGGCGGTTGTGGTACTTCGGCCGGAAGGTGACGAAGCAGTTTACTTTTAACTTTTATTGAAAACCGAACTACGTCTAGAATTACAGTGCAAGTATTAATTTTCGAAGAGTTTTTTTTTTGAAGATCTTAGATGAAATCTTTCGGTATTCGAACTGAAAATACCGTATTCTATTGAGCGAATCGAACGATGAAATGCCTCTATTTTCTTGAATTAATGTCTTTGAATTAATGCGGCAATCAGAAAGATTTCTGTAAAAATTGAAGAGTCATAAGTTGTTTAAGTCCTGGCATGTTTCAGGATTGCTGGGACAAAAAAAAGGAATGAAATCACAGTAGCACAGCTGCCAATAAGATGCCGCTTCTAGACAAAATTGAAAAAACGAGGCCCAATTACGTATTTCCTATCTTTGGCTATGTTGCTTACAAAGCCCTTGAAGTACTACTACAAGGAAGACAAACGGAGCCGACACAACATGAGAATAGAGCAAGGGAAAGGCCACGCGTTGATGATGGCGTAGAGATACAACTATTCGTGCTTGGTGGACGTCCGTCTTGCATCTACAAAATTGAAGGCGCGATGACGTGAGGCGAGAACTCGCATTGCTATGCTCCGCTCTAAGCTGCCGATGAAGTGTCGCTCAGATTCGATCATGTTAAGTTGAACTTAGAGTTCTGATCTTTTTATACGATTTATTATTTTGTAAACGTATGCATACCTAAAGTTCGTATGTATATTGTACCAACCTCTTACAACCTGTTTTTAGCAAGCCTCGGGTCAATTCGACCCGGCTTCGGCATTTGAGGGTTTAATGATATAATTTGCGGAACATGACCTTGGGTTAGCATTTTGCAAATAGATTCTTTGACTTATTGGAGTTTAGAAGTTCCTGGTAAAGTTATGGCATTTTAAAGTTGGCATCGTGCATGAATTTCAAGAAAGCGAAAGGTCGAGGAAATTGTATTGAAATCTATTACCTAAAAAGAGGAAGGGAAGGGCGTACTTTCCAGTAATGCAGGACAGGGCTGAACTGTTGGGTTTAGTCTCAATTTTTTAATGGTTTTCCGGGCTATAGAAATTAGGCTTTAGTCAAAAAAGAAGGAGCTAGAAAAAACCAAAAATTTTGGTTTTAGCTCTCGAAAAGACTTTATGGAAAAAAAACACTTAAAGTCCCAGTCCTCAAATCGTATCTACTACCAAGGAGTGTATCATTCTCCATAATCACAGTAATTTTTGATGGAAAACCAAAGTAATAGGGTGGCTTTATGCAATATAGCGGCTGACAACCTACGTGGAAAAAAATAATCATTATACTCACGGGATAATACATCGCAATATCATTGACAGTTTTCCGCACTTACCTGAAACAGACAAAAAACATACTTTGTAAAGTAAACATGTATAAGTAAAACGCATTGAACAATGAAAATTTCTTTTAAAAAATCTTCATGAAAGCACATTGTACACAATTGATATGAACCGTGAATTTCGAACTAATAAAACTTCATGGGATTGCTTTAAAAGTACAATTTTGATGGATGAGAAAGAGAGTACTTGCGAATGTTGAAAAAGTCTCACTCCTGTCTGAAGTAAAATATCTTATTACGATTTGCTGCGATAACCAAACTTATATGATACATCAAAGAAAGTGAATAGTTTCATCACTTTGATATCGAAACCATGGTGTCGAAAGAATCATTCACATCTTGATCTCTCGTAATGCTATAAAGACAAGCCAATGGCACTTATGACTGAACTATGCTTTATCAGTTTTCTGACCTCATCTCATATCTAGGGAGCTTTTTTGGCAAGTGCATCTAAGTTTCAGACATCACCTTCGATCTTTACGAGACCAAAAATTTATTGATGGTGCACCAGAAAATTGGACATGGAGCGAGACGTAACACGAATGCTAGGCTGCATCAAGGCACAGGCCAGCATGAGATATAGCGTTTGCTCAGCTCCCTCACTTTTATGCCTCAATAGGTACCAAAGAGCACCCGATATCCAACAAAGCAGTGGCGTGGCGTGCTTTGCGATATATCGATGATTATGCCATTTAAACCTATGGAAAAGGATCGATAAGCAGGGTGTTTGCAGCTAACACCTTAATAATCGATTCTTTACCATAGGTTTAAATGGCACAATAATCCATATACCGCAAAGCACGCCACGCCACTGCGACAAAATGAAGGAATTTTGAATGAATCCGATGATTTGGATCTTCTTCAGTGTGAGGCAGTTTCGTTGCCCTGATTTCGTTTTCACCTCAACAATTATTTTAACTCCCTAGAGATTAAACTATACATTCAAAGAAATGAAAGAACCCTAATCGAGTCTGATGATTCAGTGCCTGCCAGACTAAGGGCCGCCTTAAGGCAGCAACGCAGTGATTTTAAGAGGCCAATAACTTGTTACTTTTTCAGCGAGAAAAAAATCAAATAGCACACGATTCTTAACTAGCGTCATGTTTTTTTCTGTCGAAAAAAGAGAGCAAACCCCAAACACTGGTATAGATATTATTTTAATGATGTAAACAAGAGTTGAGGTATTAGCCGTTTTGCCAAGTATAAGCAAAGATTCCGATTCAGGCCATGCTTAAATAAAATAAAACAATGTGCAAGAGGATGAGAAATCGGCTGATAGCTCATTTTTTTGTTTTCATCTTTATGAGCAGCCGAAAACCGAAACATCTTGACATCATTGTATGCATTGCATACGGCAGAAGAGGAGTTATTCAGCATTTTTCGTTGAAAAATAGTCTGCCTTGGGGGAAAATGTCATATAGGTAAACTCTACATTTTAGTTTCTCATTTTTGTGTGTGTGTTTTTCGAAGTGAGAAAGATTTGACTGCCAAAGTGTGCTGGAACGAAATACGAGACAACCCTCTCAGGCGGATCAGGCCTCTCCAGTGGAGCTCTTCGAGACTGGAATGGAGGCGTCACCAGAGTGCAGAGCCGATGCAGTAGAAATGCGCAGGCCCAGGGCGCGGGTTGCAAAGTGCAAGTGCAGCTTGCACCTCTGAGTAAAATTTAACCCCTGGCGCACTCTGTCGCCAAAATGGGTGACTATTCAGCGGCCGCTCTCAAAGTTGCAGCGGTAAAGCTCGAGTGCAGCACATGCATTAAGTTCACAGAACCGCAGTAAGAGCCCACCACTTTCACTGCCAGCGCTTCTTAACCCTCCAAATTTCACGGGCATTTCAGCCTTCAGGTTAGGGAAGGCGCTAAACAGTGAATGAATATTTTTAACTAATGATTTGACCTATGTTCACAAATTGTTAAACTGATGCGCGATTGATTCAGGCGCCAATGTGTTGTAATTAAGGAGTAATAGCCCCAAATTTTGATCAACCATTTGAAGGACTTGGAGGACAAGGCGCATAAGTGCAGTTTTTGAAAAAAAATGAGACATTAATGATTTCAAGAAGAACTAGCCTTAATCCATATTCTGTGAAAAATTTGCTCCTAAATTCACATTTTTAAGCATCAAGAAGTCAGTTTGAACTTTCTTTCAACCATAAGGATCCACGTAATTTCGAAGCTTCTAACGTATTTCTCGAAACAGCAAAAACGGCACTAATGCACTTGTTTTCCAAGACCCTCATTTAGAGTTATTAATAATCCGTGCTTGAACTTTTAACTTAAGCAAATTATACAGCATTCTTTCATTTTTTCGCTTCTTCCTCTTCTTCCAGATAGATATTTTGTTTAAACCTGTTGTCTAATGGCAAGATATGTTTTTAATTAGTACATTTTTGTGCTAAAATTCTATTTGCTAATTTTTATGTCACGCTTATGGCGATTCGTCCCGGTTTTTCGGATGGTCGAACAAGCGTGCGACATGTCGCATCGATCAAGTAAAAATCTCGGTAGGTGTTGAATTTTTAGCCCAAAAAAGGGGTCTGAGATGGATATCTGGCGAAGATCAGCCGGGATCCCGAGGAAGGATCATGTAGGGAACGAAAGAGTGCGTGAGATCATGAACGCCGAGCAGACCATCGTGCATGAAATTATGACCAAACAGCTTGTCTGGTATGGTCATGTTCAACGAATGGCGGATGACAGATTGCCTAAGAAGGTACTAGATTGGGTTCCTCCTGGGAGAAGACGCAGGAGACGTCCAGCAAAATCGTGGACAGGTGGCATTCAAGATGAAATCACAAGATGCCATTTACCAGATGACCTCTGGATTGATGTGCGAGGATGGCGATTAGATGTCGCAGAGCGCCCGGGCGCGCTGTAAAGCGACTCGAATGTATGTGTACAAAAAAATTTATTGACCAGCAATTACTTACGGGGGTTGTCATGGGAAAAACACACAGCTCTGTTCCATCAAAGCATTCAAAGCTCAAGGAGCGAGATAAACGTGTCCTCTTATTCGAACAAATAACGATTCGCGCTCCCCAGTATGTTTGTTGCCTACAAGGGCAAATTGAAGGGGAATTTCAAGATTGAGGATATCTGCCTATAGGGAACGAATTCATCATTGGATTTAGCGAAGTTCATGGGGCGAGATAAGTACATGTGTAAATTTTCGAATCGGTAATTATTCGTGCCCCCCTCGGTATGATTGTTACCTATAGGGCTAAATTGAAGGCGATTTCAAAGTTGATGATATGCTGACAGGTGACGAACTCTTTATTGGATTTATCGAAGTTTATGGGGCTAAATAAGTATACATGTGTGATTATCGAATCACCAACGCACGCCCAAGTATGCTTGTTGCCTATGCGGAGAAATTGAAGGCAAATTTCAAGGTTGATGAGATCTGCTAGTAAATTTACGTATCCTTCATTCGCTTCATTGTGGTATATGGAGTGGAATATCAGCAGCCGAAGTATATGTGACATAGTGCCCCTTGTGTGATGAATACACCTGACGGCCCGAGCAGAAAAACCAGACATCAGGTGCTGCTGATCATTTTCCCTCTTACTCCTCTCTTCGGTAACCCTGCAGCCAGTAGCGTGGCGTGCTTTGCGATAAATCGATTGATATGCCATTTAAATCTATGGATCGATAGACAGGGTGGTCGCAAGGAACTCTTTAATGATCGATTCTTTACCAGAGCTTCAAATGGGGGAAATATCGATAATCGGGCACTCACGCCTCGCCACTGACAGCAGAACAAGGAGCAAGTCCTCGCCGAGGACTCCTCGGTAGAGACCCATTATACTGAGAGTCAAGACGACACCCCTCATGGAGTCACAAACGGGAAGAAAGATTACAGAAATTGAACGTTTTTAGTAATCTTTGATCGGCCCATTCTCAAATTCCTTTCTCCGTTCCCTCTCTCATTCCGTTTGTTCCTTGCCGAACCCGTAATTCCCTGGTCCATTCCAGATTATAATCTTTGCAATCGGCGAAAATGTAATCTTTATTCCCGTTTGTGACACTGTGAAGGTCCAAAATACGGGAACCAATCAGAAATGGATTCACATTGTCTTGACTCTCAGTATAAAGGGACTCTAGGATCACCGATATTTACCTCCGGATCAACAAGTGTAGGCTCCCTCAGTCGATCGCACCCTTCTCGAGGGACGCTCATCAGGGACGGTGAAAAATTCCGGCGGACTACTCGTCAGTTGTGAGGGAAACAAAAGGCTAAAGGCATCGGAGCCGAGGTAAATTGGCGACGGGAGACAGTAGCACCGTGGCCGGGGGCAAAGGCCGAGCCTCGGTCGGGGGTGGGGGGTCAAGGGGGTGCAATAAAAAGCATCGGCATCTCGTGGAAAGACGCGCTGCGCCCCGACCAGACTCAACGTGTCACGTGACCCAAGTGTGCGTGTGCTCGGCCTCGGATCGATATTTCGCAACCCTTCCTGGGGCAACGACCTCTCGAGCCGCCTGTGCCGCGGCCGCCGCGCCGCTCCGAGCCAGCCCAGCGCCAGCGCACCCAAAGACGAAAGTACTACGTAAAATCAACGCCCCCCCCCCCCCCCCCGTCCTTCTGCCCTTCCCGCCCCTGGCGCCGTCGCCTTGACCCTCATCTCGGTTATGTCCCTCTGCTCTTGGTCCCCCTTCGCATTCCTCAGGGGCGATCCCTTGCTTGGGTTGCGCTAATCCCAGGGTCCTCTTTCATCATCCACGTGGAGCACCTTAATAGATAGAGTTAGAGAACCTGTATAGCAAGGGTATAGACAGATGTGAAACTCCGAAAATCCATCAGGCCTTCACCGATGCTTCTGTGAATAAAGTTAGGGCCCAGAAATGCAGCCAACCTATGAATTGCAATTATCCAGAACGATTTACTAATACTATTGTTACGAACCGTCGTTTATCAAGCACGTATTTGACTCAGTTTTTGCATAAATTTACTCATTTTTGCGGATGAACGCTCATTTTTGTACATTCTTGACCATCTTGGTTAGAGTTAGAATCTGCAGATTCTGCAGACTGGCAGTGAAATTTTGTGTGTTAGAAGTTTGTTAGAAGGATGGCTGCACTTTTGGGCCCTAAAACCTCCATGAAGCGATCTGTCCATACTCTCGCTATAGAGGTACTGTAGATAGAGTATGGCCATTTCTGGAGTCCCTTTATGCTTAGAGTAAAGACAATGTGAATCCGCTTCTGATTGGTTACCATATTTTGGGCCTGCACAGCTAGGCTCACAAACGAGAATAAAGATTACATTTTCACCGATTGCGAAGATTACAAACTGGAGTGGACTGGGGAATGGCGGGTACGGCGAGAAACAAATGGGATGAGAGAGGGCACGGAGATAGGAATCCGGGAATGGGTTGATCAAAGATGACAAAAAACGTCCGATTTGTGTAATCTTTATTCCCGTTTGTGACATCCATAAGCCGCGTTGTCTCAACTCTTTCTACAAAGGGACTCTAGCCATTTCTAGATCCATTTCTGGGCCCGAGTTTTTATGGCCAGTTTAGGTAAGGCTGAAAGTTGAAGCAAGAATGTCGACTTTGTTCTTCAAACGTTGATTAAATGGTTTGCCCCGTTGAGAGATTAAGGATGGATCTAGTCTGCTGTACAAGTGAAAGTACACTGGAAAAAAAAAGTTTGGTTGCATGAACTGAACGTTTGGTGTTCCATATCACCCCAACTATTCGGCCTGTCAAACCGAACTTTGACTTTCATTCCGAACGTTCCGCTCATGTAACCAAACTTTTTTCGTCAGTTCACTTCACCTCATAAGTTCGACTTGATAAACCAAATAGTTGGGGGTGATAAAGAACACCGAGCATTAAGTTCATACAGTAGAATTTTGTTTTTCTAGTGCAACTTGAGTTTAGAATATAATTTTTCTGCTTCTTTCCTGCTCGTTCTTCAGCTAATTTAAAGGTGAGGCTCCGCAACTTGCTGTCCGGCCGTGGGCAACAAAATCCTCGACAAACCAAGTCTCAACCAAGAAGAAACCCAAGTTTTTTCCCAGTGCCACAGGATTTTCTTGGAAAAAACTATCGATTTTTTTCCACATTTCAACCAATTTTTCGGCGCACTTTCAAATTTTTGATACCAAAAGCGTTTCTCGCTCTTGATTGAGCATCGAAAAAGAAATCAGTGATGCATCAGAATAAGTTCGGTTTCTAGATGTTTGTTTGCTCCCGGATTACTTCACTTCAATTGAAGATACCGATCCGATGCAAATCTGTCGCAGAGGTGTGGAGCTGCCCTTCTAGACTCGAGTTAGGTTAGATTAGGTCACGCAACTAAATCAACTTCGCGGCGATGCGGGAGGTATCGCACGGATATGAAGGCGCGTCACTGCAAAATCGCGCAGATTGCTTCGGAAACTGCAATTAATGGACAGTCTTAAAGATGGTCTCTAGAAATCATGACTATACTTACTCCCTGATGAGAAACCAGAGTTTTCCCAATTTCTCGGGATTTTCTTGGAAAAAAACTATGTGTGTATTTGTAACTCTTCGGAGTTCCAGATATGAATATCAATTTTTTTTTCTATTTTTTCATCTTTCAGCCAATATTCTCTGGTGCATGAGTTGCTAAATCCAAAAGCGTCCCCGATGCGTCATTATCTGATTCATGAAAGCTTCTCTATTACTCCGATGGTTTGAAAATTCAAATATGGCATTCAAGAAGCTCAGGTGCAATACCATAAACTCTCAGCGGCAGAAAAGTTCATTTCCGGTTTCTGGAATAGATCCCCTGATTTTTCTCTGATTGGAATAATATTTTTCAATTCCTGATGAATCCTGGGTTTTCTCGGACCTAGATACCATGGATCAAGTGGATTACATTTTGCAATGAGAAACCATCATCTCAGGCTCTGCCGTAGAAGCACATGCCTGCGCATGGAAACAAATGGCATGTTGGTCGTTTCTAAAATGAGCAAGAAATAGTGGTTCCTTAATGCAAAATGTGGTCTAATTGATATATGGATGAAAATCTGTGGATTTAGAAGGCAGATATAGTAAATTAATTCAACTTTATTGAAGCATAGGACCAGAGTGGGGATAAGTAAAAAACGTTTAACATATGAGCCCCATTTTGACCCCAGGTTGGGGAATCTTATCCCTTACACCGTCCAAATACATACTGCGAAGGGTTTCATTGCAACAACAGCCGAACTCTTAAGCGCGTGAACTTGTGCTCTTGCGTCAGAGAGCGGCGCGCTTTAGCGCGTGGCGACGCGACGACGCGCGACGTCGACTTCGCGTCGCGACGCTCTTGCGAGGTTTAGCTTTTCACCGAGAGATAGCGCTCAAGACACCGATGTGTATAGGTATTAATTCCATAAGATACGTCACTTGCTCACATAGTCTGAGCGCTCAATTCTTTTTACTTACTGAGCGCGATTCAATTTGTAATTTTTCCTTTCAATGAGGGTATGAAATGAGTGGTATGAAATGGTCAGCTGAACACAAAAAACATGCAAATCAGTAGGTCCCATTAGAATTTTTTATTTTAAATAAATGTAGAAAATGTGTAGCGAATAGTTGCATTAACCCATTTGTACATCGATCTTTTAAAGTCAAATGCGTCAAATTTTGAGCGTTTGGTTGCGCGTACACCTCGCTGCAGCACAATAAAAGCAAAATGTAAAAGAAAAAATTAAAGTGCTTTGGAAATCATTTTTGACACGGAACCACCAATATTTAAAAAGCACACATTATATTATTATTCTCACTTGATAAATTGATACGTATTTTTTTCCCATCAATATAAATGAGAATAATCAATGCAAAGTGTGCAAACATTTCAAAATCATGAGTTAAAAAACGCTGTCTATGCGAGTTTAAATACCTATTAAAGCCTAATAGAGCGGAGCGGCGTGCTGCTAGCGCGAGAGGCTCACTGGCGCCTACAAACCTAAGTGGATACTTCACGCATTGCACAATGCTTGAAGTATCCGCTTAGGTTTGTAGGCGCCAATGCGCCCGCCCGCCGTGCGGTGGCGTCTGAAGCAACTATTTCACAACAGAGGTATTGCACAGTATTATACGAAATTGAACATATTAAGAATGACAGGCATCCTTTAAAAGTACAGATCTTTCCTCGCAAAATAAATCAAGATACTTATCGTACACAGGAAAAATCTAAGAGCCTTTAGCTGAGGCAAATATAGAGGTTCATCCGGTTCAGGTATAACAAGGTGGGAATTGTTTGAAAGATAATTAAGTCCTGTTACACCAAAGAGATGTAGAGAATTTTAGTGAATTTTGTCTCTTGGAATTGACGCTCCCCATTTTTACCAAAACTCTCAACTATATATTATTCTCCGTCGGACCAAACAGACAAAACAAAAAAACAAGCAAACCCTCATTCATCCAAGACATTATACATTTTCATCCAAAAACGTCGTGAGCAATGGTCGTTTGTATTTACAAGTGGGCCAATTAACTTTGGGTCTCAACTGGCACGTGGACCAAATCGTTGACGAAATGTCCTATAACCTCCAATGTAGTTTCAAAACTTTAATCTCGTTTTCTCTACATCGAAAAGTGCTTTTGACCTCTCTCACTTATTGTAGACTTAAAGAACAAGTGATAATTTTATACTCCTTTTCTACCACATTGAAAGAGTCCGCTTTTGCCTATCCTGTCAAAGAGGGCGTGTCTGCCGCGTCAGAAATTCATTAAGTTACAATATTTCATTGGATATTTTCTTCTTCCTCCCTCAACATTACCCCAACTCTACGATTCTCTTTCGAACCCAGAAGGAAATTCCTGTTCCTCGGATGCAACCTGCAGCTCGGTCAAGATGGTACCTCCCTAAGGGCTCTGAAGGTTTCTCGACTTGTGAAAAGCATTACCGGGTTTCAGTGCTATGACGCACTGAGCTTCCACATTTTTTTTTAAATCAAAGCTGTGTTTTTGAAAAGATGGCTTTGTGAAAGATGGGCACACAGTTGGCTCTCTTCTTCTGAGGGTGATTGAAGATTTCATGCTGTTTTAATAGATTTGACGAGTCCTTCATTTTTAGTGCTTTTTAGATGTTTAATATTTATCTAGTTTATTGTGCTCGATACTGGATGGCCTGACAAACGGGGCTATGCCCTAGTCGTTAGTGGAAAAAGAGAAGAAGAATGAGTGTTTTTTGGAGGGCATAAAAGTCACTGTTGGCTTTGTTTCATTGTAGGAAAACATTCCTAAAAATTCCATCGGGTTAAAAAAAAAAGCAAGGGCCTGAGGTGAAAATGCTTGAGAGGGGACTAAATAAGGCGAAAAAAGGTGAGAATTGAAGCACTGAAGCGGGAGCGAGAGGCAGGGGGGCAACGAAGCTCCTGCTCTGTTGGAACTTTGGAAAAGCAGCTTGCTACGTTGCACCGGATTCGTGGGTTCGCAGGCCGAGTTTCACAGACCAGACAGAGCGCAGCGTCAAGGTCAGGCTCTGTTCCTAACCTTCCCCAATCGAACTACGAGTTGCTTCCTCCACTCCAGCCACGCATAAGTTTCAACAACGTAGGGTAGGCTCCACCCCCCCCTTTCTTCCCTCCTGTCTACCCTTCGAATACTCTCCCGCACAGGTCATACCTCACAACAATCTCGATGCAATTTGCAACAGTGGTGTGGCGTGAATTGCGATGCATCGATTGTTCTGCCATTTAAACCTATGGTAGAGAATCGATTATTAAGGTGTTTGCTGCGAACACCCCGATTATCGATCCTTTTCCATAGGTTTAAACAGCATAACAATCGATAAAAGCCACGCTACTGATTTGCAATCGTTGACCTTGACGTGATTAAGGAGCAGGGACGCATTTCTGCCGTGATGGCCAAGCGAGCAGTAAGTGTCAAATTTTCGAAATCAAGTTTCCTTCAAAATTCGTCCCAACTCTTTTAGATTAAATCACTGAAATTGCTAAAATAGCGAAATTAATCTGAATGGTATCAAAACGAGCCGTCTGAGAAAGCCGTAAGTGTGCAAAAAATGACGTAGTTTTAGGCAAGACAGAGGTAAGTGATAATATTCCTCCAGAGAGCCAATGAAAACAGTGCTTTCAAGTGAATTGCCGCCCTCTTCTGCAAATTTCTGTTCTGAAAGTGCGCTTGTTGTGTGTCCAAAGCGCAATCACGAAAGCATACAGAAGATAGCACTTACGGCTGTCCTGCCTAACAATGTTGGACACATTTTTTTGCGAAAGCCCCATCAGCATCACTAGCAAAAGTTCACAGAACTTTACGCAAAAGTTAAGTTCCGTAAACCTATCTCTGTGTGAACAATACCTTCCATTTAAAGAAATGAACGAAAAAATTATGAAAGAAGAAACATAAATGTGGTTTAATAATTTTAACTTCCATCACCGCGCCGCACTGACCGCACTGTGTTTGGCACAATGCGTAAAGTATTCCTTCAGTCTTGTCTGCGCTATACGTATCACACCGAACGCTGCGCTGCTGAGCGCACTGCGTTTGACGCAATGCGTGAAGTATTCATGCAGTCTTGAAGGCGCTATGCGTTTCGCGCTGACCGCACTGTTTGACTCAATGCGTGAAGTATTCACGCGGTCTTGTAGGCGCTACGCGTTCCACGCCGACCGCTCCTGATCGCACTGTGTTTGACACAACGTGTGAGGTATTTATGGAGTCTTGAAAGCGCTAATATGTGTTACATGCCGACCGCCTAGCAGAGGGCTTCTCCTTTTCATCTCAAGTCCTCGTCATCATTCCTCTCTGCGCTGCG
Organism: Bemisia tabaci; assembly: GCF_001854935.1. Lineage (NCBI taxonomy): Eukaryota > Metazoa > Arthropoda > Insecta > Hemiptera > Aleyrodidae > Bemisia > Bemisia tabaci. The sequence continues at coordinate 828,202 of NW_017565171.1, forward strand.
CCGCTCCGGGCCAAATTGCGTGTTTGGTTTCTCTCTTAACTCGACTGATTAAAGGTGCTGTCTCTTGTATCACCGAAAGACGACAAAAGTAGAAATTACTATACTCTCAAGAAATGAGAGATTTTGTCACCTTTTCTTGTGGGTATTTTTTTCTGAATCCGATTGTTTTTAATATCTATATTTAAAAAAAATTGCAAAATTTGCCGCCATGGGCCGCGGCCCATGTGGCTACCCCTTAAAGCCAGCCCTGCTGGACCCCGTGAGGTGAGGTCCAAAAGGTTTAAAATAGAATTTTGAAAATGCAATTGAGGTTTTTTCAGATTCAGATGCTCACAAGGAAGCACTTTGTTCCCTAGCACCTCTCTGACCACAAAACAATCGTGTTTCATGATTTCGCTTTATGGTGCGGGAGGTCGCTGTAATTTTGGTGGAAACATTCTATAAGAGTGCGCAAAAGTGTACAACTTCCAGTGAAAATTCACCAGGAATATTTGAAGTTTCCGGTCACATCACCTGATCGCAGGCTCTCTTATTGCGCGCCAATGTTTCAGCGTCAATTGAATACTTACGGTATTCAGTATTGTCGAGTGCATCAGCTGATGACCGGAAGTACTTTCTGATTCCGCGCCAAAATTTACAGCGTCAAGTGAATATTTACGGTATGCAGCATTTCCTGTTATATCAGCTGATCGCCGGAAACACTCGGTAAAAGTGCGCAAAAGTGTACAACTTCCAGTGAAGATTCAGCATTTCCGGTCACATCAACTGTTCGCAAGGAGCACTCTCCGATTCCGCGCCGAAGTTACGGCGTCAAGTAAACATTTAAGGTATTTGCACTGAAAAAAAAGTTACGGGCTATATAGACTTACCGTCCATTCTGGGCCCAGGGACCGAAAGTTCCGGATTCTGAAGCCGTAGCTTCGACTGCTCCGGATACTGCGGCCGGATCTTTCGGCCTCTGAGCCCAAAACGCGGACGGTATGTCTATATACCTCGTAAGTACGGCTTCCGGGGCCGAAGTTTTTTTTTCAACGCGACATTTCCGTTTACATCAGATGATGACTAGGGATACACACTCTGATTGCGCGCCTAAGTTACAGCTTCGCAAGTGAATATTCACGGGAAAAATTCAGCATTCACCAATCAGCTGGGCTCAGGAGCCGAAAGTTCCGGATTCTGGAGCCGTAGCTTCGACTGCGCCGGATGCTGCGGCCGGAACTTGCGGCCTCTGAGCCCGGAACGCGGTCGGTATGTCTATATACCTCGTAAGTACGGCTTCCGGGGCTGAAGTTTTTTTTTCAACGCGACATTTCCGGTTACGTCAGCTGATTGCTGGAAACACTCTCTGATTGCTGGAAACACCCTCTGATTGCTGGAACACCCTCTGATTACTCGAGAAGCCCACCCTTCATTGACAATGTCCTTTCCGGGAGCTGAGAATCAGAGGGTCAAGGTCTCTTATGTAAATAGGTGTAAAAATAAAGGAGGGTCCTGACGAAAGAGGAAACAGGTTTAAGATTTCGCCGAAAAGATAGAGAGCTTTACGGGTTGGAGGGACAATGAGTGGGTAGCGGCCTCGGGAGGGAGGTGGTACGGTATGGCGAAAGAGGAGGGGAAGATCGGTAGGACGGAAATGCGCGCGCAATTCGGGAGCGCGCTGTTGCCGCACTCTAGCGGGGAACGGGACAAGTACGGCACACGGGGAGTCAATGACCTGGGAATGTGCGGGCGCGTCTCTCAACACTCGAAAGGACGGTCGTTGAACCCGCGGGAGCTTCATTTGGCGAGGGAGGAACAGAAATAAAAAAACCCCGTTGCCACGTCGTCCAATCAAATCCCGATCTCAGTACGGCACGGCCGGGCCGGCGCTAGCAGTCACTGCCGATAGGCTATTGCTCCACATCGCCGCGTTCCCTGTTTTTCTCTTTAAGGCCGTCTTTTCACGAATAAAATACGCCATTCAAGATGGGTTTAGTCCCCCGAAAAACCAAATGAAATTAGCTGTTGCCAATTTCTATTGCTCTATTTTTACTTTTTTTTATATTTTTGATTTTCCAATAGTATATTCTATAAGAATTTTTTTATACACCTAATGATTGATCAATTTGTTCGACGGCTACGTGGAATTTATTTTATGCCATAAATTAGAGACTTTCGAGCAAATCAGTACGATCGTTTTTTTAAAAAAAAAAAAATAAAATTGCAACAAAATTGCATGAAATTTGGCAACAGCTAATGGCACTTAGTTCCCTTTCAAAAAACACAGCCCAAATATGTGACTTCACAGGGGGACCACCGTCTCTTACTTGCGTAGCGTTGAATTTGGGGTTTTTTTGGTAAACTTCTCATCCCCCCTCCCACTCCTCGCGACACTCAGTAACGCTCCACAACACTTTGGGCAGTCCGTCTCCGCCTAAATAATTAATACGGGATACCGATCTTGACCACCCCTTTTCCATGACAAATATTTAAAAAACTTGCGTTCTATTTCTATCGAGCAGTTTGGGGTTGCTATTATTAATGAGCAAAATAAAAAAAATTCCGATATTTGCCAGATTGGGGATCGTTTTCGGCCCAGACTTTTTTATCCATCAAAACCGCGGACGACGACGGCACTTTCAAAACTCGTAAAAATCACTCAACATCATTGCGTCACGCTTCGTCCAACACCTCCAACTCCTGCATGTGTCCCTGGAGCTTTGCGAAGGAAAGGAGCGGCCCTTCATAACTCGAAAAGTTTGGGAATATGTGGATGAGAGTCAGCTAGCGCATGGCTCATCTTAAAAATACCCAGGACCGAAACACACCCATCAATGGTCCGCAATTGAACCCAATAGCTATTCCGATGACCTCATTTTAATCGTTTAAAGACGCCTTTATCTGTTGACGTCACAACAGATAAAGTAAGTACTGTCGGTGATTAATTTAATATTTGGCGCTTATAATACGTGGAAGCAGAGGGCGGGCTGGCAAGCTCCAAATGTTCCTGCATATACAGGGCACTGCCGAAACTAGTATCCGAAGCTCCTTCTGTTAAAGGAAGGGTTGAGGTTCAAAAGGGGCTCTACGGGATTCCTTTTAAATTTTCGAATTGAGCCTCTAAAATATTGCCAAAATGGGTCCTCGTCTTTGGATTGTAGTTAACGGAGCGATCCCCCAAGAAAGCAAACCGGATTTAAGACCCCGCGGGTCATTTCATTTCTGATGACATTAGCAGGGGGATCAAGGTTTCCTATGAGAGTTATGTGCCGGGCAGAGGCTCTTCAAGCAATTTGGCAACTCCGGGTTTCCTGCATTTAAACCTACGCAGAATAATCGATTCTTGTCGGAGCACCTGACCCCCAGAAGGCTCGATCCATTTCCATAGATTTAAATGGAGAAAAGACATTGTTGGCAATAATTTGCTAGGTCTTCTAATGATGCCGGGGCCGGGACCGCGAAAGTTCCTACAGAGTGTCTACTTAAACAGACTGAAAAACAGACTGACCAGAAAACAGTATGTTTACAGTGCTTTTTCAGTACATCCCCAAAAATGTAATACCTCCTCAACAGAAAAATTCGGTACTTTTTCAGTACCTCCAATTGACGAAATCCGAAAATTTTTTATATTTTTTTTCATCAATTAAAATGAGAATAATCCATACAGGATGTGCAAAAATTTCAAAATCATGAGTTGAATAACGCTGACTCCGCCAGATTAAATATTAGAGCCTAACACTAAGCGGAGCGGCGATGCACTGGCGCCTACAAACCTAATAAGGATACTTCACGCATTGCGCAATGCGTGAAGTATCCCTGTTAGGTTTGTAGGCGCCAATGGGCGTTCCGCGCTCTCTGCCCGCCCTCCCGCCGCGCCGCAGCGTGGCACGGCGTCTGAAGCAACTATTTCACACCAGATGTATTGCACAGTATCATAAGAAATTGAAGGCGCTCCAACATATGAAGAATGACAGGCATCCTTTAAAAGTACGGAGCTTTCCTCGCAAAATAAATCAAGATACTATGGCACAAAAAGAGAGCGGTAGTCCAAAAACTCACTAAGTCCTAGTATCCTTATTTAGTAACGTTTAGCATAAAGTTTATCGTCTGGCTGTTGCTTAATCGCCATCGGCTATAAAAGGCTATAAGAAATCGTGTAGCCGGCTACAGAAGCTACTGGAAATCTTACAGCCGGCTTTAGGTCTATGGTATTTTGGAACACAGATTCAACTGCCAATTTTTACCAGGGATGACTCATATACCTCGTTTTTCACCCAAAAAACCCTCCAAAATTGCACCTAATCTTTGGTCTGGATAACCCAAGTATTTGTATTTTGCGCCTGAATTTGCAAAAAAATGAGTTTTTCTGCCACAGCGTTTTTTAAGTTTTCGGAGATTGAAACGGCTGTCTGGAATTCTTTGCTCCAAAGATGAAGATCCACCCCACACCTGATCTCACAGATCCGATCACAATCTGAGAATTCAAAGATCAATAGAAGAAAAGTCATGCACGAGAAGAGTGTTGCAAATGGCAAAAAGTTGGCACGGAGACAATTTGAACTTAAAAAAGGCGTCGTCCTAGTTGATTGTTATTTACAGATTGAAATGCGCTCTGCACGATGCGCTTCTATGTTTTGAAAACTAGGCCACTATATTTAGAGTTATACTTATTCATGTTACATTTAACACTTGCATTGCAGCCTAGAAACAAAGATCTTCTCCCGGCCTAGGTTTTTATCCTTCATTTCTCTACTTTGCCCGGAATTGAAGTCGCTGAGTTTACGATTAGCTCAATTAATGTTTAAAAATCGACACTTACCAAATAAGGAAAATGTCACTCATCCCAACCTTGAACTTTGAGGCCGTATTATTTCCAGTGGATTTGAAGGATCTTTACAATCAGGAGAGTGGAGGGGTTTGCGTATTGTAATTTATGGACAGCCTCTCGAATTTTTACCTCAAATGCTAATTCGTTTTGTTGTTTGTAAGCCTACTTCATTTTTTCGGTCAAAACCATGCTCCCAAGACCTATTCCAGGAAACTTCATATTCGAAATCTCTCACTAATCTCGAGTAATTTTCGAAATAATTTAATTCGAAATCTCTTTGCGTTTCAAAATACCATAGAAGTTCTTATAGCCGACTGAAGAAGGCTATTGAAAATTATATAGCTGGCTGTAGAAAGCGGAGCAAATCATATAGCCGGGCCATACGAAGCTATAGAAAATTATACAGTCGGGCTATAGTTCCTATCGCTGGGCTTTACATTTTATCGCCATTGGCTATAAAAGGCTATAAGAAATAGAGCAGAAATTCGTGTGCTTTGGAAATCATTGAGATACGGAAGTACCTTAATATTTACAAAACACACATTATATTTTCCTTTAAAACATATTTGTTTCATCAATTAAAATAAGAATAATCCATACAGAGTGTGCGAACATTTCAAAATCATGAGTTGAAAAACGCTGACTCCGCGAGATTAAATATTAGAGCCTGACACAAAGCGGAGCGGCGACGCACCGGCGCCAGGTGGCGCCTATAAACCTAACAGGGATACTTCACGCATTGCGCAATGCGTTTTGGGAACCTCCTTCTGGGGCGGCCTCACGCGCTGATTATTGAAATTAACAGACAAAGCTGTAGACAAGGAGACGACGGGAAAATCCTATTGGTGGAAGCGGGTGGTTGCAATGGACAAAGGAAGTGATAGACTCACTGACGGCAACCCGGCAACCCACAAGGGACCCTACAGTTAGTCCATCATTCCCCCTCTTAGTCTGTAACAACCACCCGTTTCAACCAATCGGTTAACTCCATTTTCCCTTCGTCTTCTTCGGCTATAACTTAGTCCATCAATTTCAATAATCAGCTTGCTGATGTCCGATCGACATAACCGACTAATCACATAGGTCCGTTCCATCTCCGTTTCGTCTTCTCCAGCAAAAGAACACACAATTTCAATTGTGCCAAATAATTTTACACCCTATTAAACCGCGACAGAGAATCGTGCGACGTCACTGTTGCAGGTAACGCAAATGCAAGAAGCAAGACGGCGGATCTTCTGTCACAGTCTAGAGGTGCGTAAACTGAAGGCCTAGATACAGATACACCTGCGAATTACAAGCGCTCGTTGAAAGTAGAACACCATTAGAGAAGGAGGATTTTGATAGCTCCAGGTCGAGCGGACGACCTCTGACCTTCTGGGTCGACAGACAAGAATGGCGATTAGGTGTCGCAGATCGCTCGGGCACGCTGTAAAAGCGACTACTATGTGTATTGCATCTTGCAAAAATGAACCAGAAGCATTGCAATGTTGCTAAGATTGTGCAACTTCATCCTTTGCAATAAAACTATTGAAATCCTGGAAAAGTATGAAATTTACATGGTAATTTTTGTCTTAAATTTACAGGTTTTAGCGAGGAATAAAGAAACTGTTAATGGATAATCAGATTTTTCTTCCAAGACAAAAGAGGTCGCACAATCTTAACAACATTGCAATGCTCCTCAGGGCCGGATTAAGGGGGTGGCCACATGGCATGGGCCGCGGCCTATGGCGGCAAAATTAGGGGGCGGCAAATTTTGAATTTTTTTTTAAATCCAGGTACAAAAAAAATCGGATTCAGAAAAAAATTACAAACAAGAAAAGGTGACAAAATCTCTCATTTCCTGAGAGTTCATTAATTTATAATTTTGTCGTATTTCGGTGATACAAAAGACTGCGCGCCTGAAATTAGTTGAGTTAAGAGAGAAACCAATAACGTAATTTGGCCTGGAGCGGCGCGGCGCAAAGAGAAATGATGACGAGGACTTGAGATGAAAAGGAGAAGCCGTCGACGCGGCGGCGGTCGGCATGTAACACATATTAGCGCCTACGAGACTGCATGAATACTTCACGCATTGCGCCAAACGCAGTACGGCCAACAGCGGTCGGCGCGGCGTGAAACGCACAGTGCCTACAAGACTACATGAATACTTTACGCATTGCGCCAAACACAGTGTGGTCAGCGCGGCACGGCGGCGGAAGTTAAAATTATTAAACCACATTTGTGTTTGTTCTTTCTTCATTTTTTACTTCATTTCTCACAAATGAAAGGCCTTGTCCCCCAGAGATAGGTTTACGGAACTGAACTTTCGCGCGAAGTTCCGTGAACTTTTGCTAGTAGCATTGACAGGGCTTTCGCAAAAAATGTAACCAACACGAGTAAACGCGTCTTATACGCCTCGCCTCCTCCGGCACGTTCACTTGATGGTTTTTATTGATGTTTCAAAACGAATGAGAAGGGGGCGGCTAAATACAGGCGGCCCATGGGCGGCAAGTAGGTAAATCCAGCCATGCTTTGCAATAAAACTATTAAAATCCTGGAAAAGTATGAAATTTACATGGTAATTTTGGTCATAAATTTACAGGTTTTAGCGAGGGAAAAAGAAACTGTTAATAGATAATCAGATTTTTCTTCCAAGACAAAAGCGGTCGCAAAATCTTAACAACATTGCAATGCTCCTGGTTCCTTTTCGCAAAATGCAATCCATGTACGTATGTTTCACTTTCAACAATCGCTTGTAACTCGCAGGTGTATCCACCGTTTTATTTGGCGTGGACTCCAATGGACCTGCTGGTGGTCTCGTTGAGTCCTCTGCGGGTGAGGAGCAGAGACAAGAGACCCTCCACTGGCCTTCTAGCGACAGGTGGAAGCTTTTACTTTCGGGGTTCCAACAATTCCTTATGGACAATTATAAGGGAGCAACAGTCATCATCCTAATTTCCGCTGTTGACTTACCTACATGGTCGATGATGAGCTTCGGATGACGTCATGAGCCAAACAAGTTTCCCAAACTTCGGCCATTTTCGGCGTGTTTGCAGAAGCGAAACTGCCAACACGTTGTTGAACATCAACCATGTAGGTTAGTCAACAGTAGAATGCTCAAGTCCTGAAAGTAAAAGCTTCCACAACGGCCAAGATACTAGTGGAGGGTCTCTTGTTTCTGGTGAGGAGGTTCTGCAGAGACCCCTGACGGCTATTCGTGACGTCACGGACGGGGAGCTCACGATGACTCGGAGCGACGCGGTCAGCGGCCACGTCCACTTTTGCTTTCGTTGCGCCACGCTCGCTGCTGCCTCCTCCGCTCCGTGCGGCTCCGAAGCCGTTGGCCGCGGTGCCCGGTCCCGTTAGACCATTATAGACGGCGGCCACGGCGCCTTCCTTGGATCCACTCTCGCTCTTATCCACGCCGGTTTTCGTTTTTCGGGTCCCACTCTTGATGCCGCGCCGCGTCGCGAGCCGCGAGACCTTGGCCTCGCTCCGCTCCGAGTTCCTTTTCAATGTCTCCGCGCGCGGCCTCGGGATTCTCCTTTCCCACGTGGTATTTTCTTGAGTCCCTTTACACTGAGAGTCAAGACAATTTGAATCCATTTCTGATTGCTTCCCGTATTTTAGGCCTCCACAGTGTCACAAACGGGAATAAAGATTGCATTTTCACCGATTGCGAAGATTACAATCTGGAATTCCAGAGGGCTTTGGGCCCAGAAGGCCCATGAAGGGCTTTCTTTGCGAGGATAAATGACTTTGGCGGGTGAGTGTCGCAGAGCGCCAAAAGCGACTTTAATGTAAAATAATTATACTATTTTTACGCTCTTTATCGCCACTCATAAGCAACTCTGGTATGCTTCGATCAAAAATGTCACCCCTTTCACCAATGAGCGGCGACTGTCATTTCTACTGAGAGAGTTCTGTATTGAAATTCAGAGAAACTTTCAGGTCGATTCTTTGATGAGGGCCATTTTAGTAGAAGGTGAGATTCGTAGACTTTTTTTTTTTTTTTTTTTTTTTTTTTTTTTTTTTTTTTTTTTCCAGCCATTTTCGGTCACAGCCCAGTAAATTACTCAGATATAGGGAACTTTTTAGAGGATTCGATACCCGGAAACCCAGCAAACAAACTCTTCTCCTCTTCAGTAGGTGGCCTGAAATGGATTGAACGAACAAAAAGACTCCCTTAAACTAAATTTCATGTTAAAACCTACGCGACTCGGGCTAAGTCTACGGGACCGACGGGAAAATTCTCGCTGAGGAGGAAAGTAATTTTCAAGCGCCCTGATTAGTCTCGCGATGGCCGATCTCGCAATTATGCGGACTTATTGTGCTTGCGACATTTCGCGGAAGGGAATTATTCAAAATCCGAGCATAATGTTAGACGCGAAACCCTGGGGCTCTTTACGTGAGGAAATTATTCCATCCTTCTTCATCGACAGCGGCCGGGAGTGGAGAGAAAGAGTCGAAGGAATGGAAATGGGAAGCGAGTCTAGGAGGAAAAAAGGGAAGTGAAAGAGAGAGGACTCGGTGAATGTGGATGTGAAGGAGGAAAGAGAGGTTATGGATGTTTCGGGCGGGAGACGAGGGGAGGAGTGCTATTACTGTATTATTGCCGTTCAATGTTCCCTGCTTATCACACTGACACAAATTGCGGCCCGGCTGTTGACCCCGGAGCCGCGGCGCTGGAGACACGGCGCGGCCCACACACACCATACACTTGAGCCCCGACGTCGAGCTATTCCTACCAGCCGTCCTCGCTTCCGCCTAACAATTTTCCCGTTTCTCGAATATCTCCCTGGTCTCCCGGAAAATTCGAGCAGGGTTGCCACTGCACTGAAAAAAAAATCTCGGTGTATTTACTGAGAAAAGGGTAAAATTACCGAAAATTCAGGGTTCCATTTGATCCCAGTTTTTTCTTGGTAAAATTACCATTTGTGGAATTGGTAATTTTACCTAGAAATCTCGGTAAAATTATTGACTTTTTCGGTAATTTTACTGAACCCCGGTAAAAACGCCAATATTTTTTATCGACTGTGGTAGAATTACCGAGATAAAATGGCAAAGTTACTGGGAATTGATTACCATTAAAAGTGGTGTTCTTATCTGAAAAAAACAGTAAAAATACCGGTTTTCAGGTAAGCTTTCCAGTCTGTCTTGGTAAAATTACCAATAATTGGTAAAAAAAGTGAGATGGTAAAGGTACCAACAGACCTTGTTAAAAACGCCGAGAATTTTCTTTCAGTGTGAATGTGGAAAATTATATTCTGGGACATTTGAGGAAATGCCGGCTCTATGACCGTAGAGACATAATTTGAAATAGTTTTCCCGCATTTCGGAAGGCGAAAACATTATTTAACAATTTTCCTCTGACACTTTCGTCATTCCTGTTGCAAGAGTGGGCGCACGCCTCCCCCCCCCCCCCCCCCCCCCCCNGTTCGCCCGAAATAAGGGGAAGAAAAGAGAAGAGAGAAAGAATGAAGGACGTTTACATTTATTGGTTATTCATGACGAAATTGACCTGAACTTCTCATTAGATGCTCTAAGATCGTCACCCCTCCGACATAAGGGCGTGTCTCAATTTTTACGTGACCCTCGTTGTCCATATAACGCCATGCTTTCTGAGTCTCATGCTGAAACAGAGATACGCCCACAGGCGGATCCAGCAATTTGGCAACACCGGAGTTCCTCCATTTAAACCTATGCTAAATAATCGATTCTTGTCGGAGCACCTGGCCCCTCCAAGAATCGATACTTTTCCATAGATTTAAATGGAGGAAATCCGGTGTTGCCAAATTGCTGGATCCGCCGATGGATGCGCCCTTATGTCAGAGGGGCGACGAAATGTCACACATTTTTTGGGGGAAGGCCCTCATAAGCAGGAGAGCCCTTTCGCTCCTTTCCGTTCGAAGTATCTGGATCCGCCCATGTTTCCCTGAATTTCTAAATTTTCCCTGACGTTTCCCGGTATACCGAGGTCAGGGGCGGATCCAGCAATTTGGCAAAAACGGATTCCCTCCATTTAAACCTATGTTAAATAATCGATTCTTGTAAGGGCACCTGGCCCCTCTAAGAATCGATACATTTCCATAGGTTTAAATGGAGAAAAACAGTGTTGCCAAATTGCTGGATCCGCCTATGTCCGTGGTTATAGAAACCTTGTTCGGAGTATAGACCTCGGTTGGACAACATCTCTCTTCGCTTCTTTTCTTCGCAGACTGTCAACTCTACAACAGCGCAGGATTTGAATACAGGGTGATCCAAAAGTGCAGCACGACCCCTCTAACCCCTAGGGTTCTTGCCCCTTCCCTCTACAGTTTTAAGGGTTCCCAAAAGTCGTTTTTTTTTGGACCTAGGAGCCCTCACACGCGATCCTATCTCAATTACGTTGTTAAAATGTTCCAGGAGTGATGCCTGATGATGCTGGCGGTGGGCGACTTTTGGATCATCCTGTAATTCACGCCCGGGAGCTGTGGAGAATTTACAGTCGGGGGGACTGAAGCTGTTTTTATAAATTTGCCTATTGCCAATGTTTCTCGACTACCACAAAAGAAAATGTTTAAATACCTACCAGCCGCGCAAACGCTATACCTTTTCCCAATTCAAATAGAGAGGTATATAAAAAGAAAAAACTGATGATCCCTCATTTTGCTTCCTTTTTTAAAGTCTGCTTCACCAAAGGCTTGAAAGCGGCTCTAGATGTAGATGTAATTGTTGATTGCAGCATTTTAAAGTTCATCGGTCCGATGCTATGTATTTGGAACGCATCATAGATCAGATCTCGAGATTATCAAAGAATTTTGTGCAGACAAAGCTAATAAATTAAAGACATGGTGCCAGTTTGAGAGCCCTAGGTTGTGCTTACGTGGAGAAAAGTATGTTGGAATGTACAGGCTGATAGTTATGTATCCCTAAAAATACTTAGAAGTTAGTAGAATTAGAAAAATTTCCATTTCATAGCTCGGGGAAAATTTACAGGGTCACTCAAAAGTAAATCGACCAGTTTACTTAATAAACCAGCCAAAAGCCCTTTTCATCAAAATAACTATCTGTGGGGAGAACTAGGAGGCACATCAGGCTGTCGAATATCCTCATTAGATTTTCTCCACAATGATTTATAAAAAGTATAAAGCGCTGATTCGATCTTCGGTTTTACGGTTTCGCAAACCAATGAAGTCTAGCAGGAGACATTAATGCTCGGCTCCGAAATCTAGTGCCGAGAGGTGTTCATAATAGAGTTTGAAGTGAAATCAAAATATGGTAGAACCCACTTCTGTAATTTACAAGTCAAGTACTCGGGGCGAAGATATGGACATAGAAGCACGTGAGCAGAGTTGTCGAGTTGCGTGAGTGCTATTTTACAAAATATTGAGGAAAATTGCACGAAATTAATTATAATAGGCAAATCATGAGATAGCATTCGTCAGGCCAAACATGTTTTCAATGGAGCATTCATTGAGCATTCATTCACCATGTACACCCTTTTTCCGAGAGTGAGACTTCATTTCCGCGTAATGAAACAGCTGGAAAAATATTTCCCACAGAAAGCGCAGCGTATCTGCGGATCGAAGTTTCCCGGAAAAGGTGCGGGCCAGAAATGGAAACGGGAATTTCCAGGAAAGCTCTCGGTGGCTCTTCAAAATGTGAGCGATTATCATGGAGATGGGAATTAGTGGGTATTATTCTGTCAAAGTTTCCTGGGAAGGTAGAGTTTCGTTGGAAAGTCCCGAGAATAGGAAAGTGCCCACTTAGATCCCTACCCTAATCATGACCTGACTCACTTTGGCAATCATTAAGGACTCAACATTTCTCTGTTCCCTAATCAAGCGAGCTTTCTGACTATAACCTGTCTGCAAGCATGCACTTAGACTCCAGCAAATATAAAAGTGCACCATCCCGCAACGGGACAACCAATTTGGATAAAATTTTGGATTAAGATTCGGAAAAACTATAGTAAGGTCAAGGTACCTAACTAATGAGGAAATTTATTAAGCGAGGACTCCAAATCTGCTAGTACGTGTTCCTTGTGGACGGTCCAACATTTTGAGCTGCAAGAGCGGCAGATTGAATCTATGTATAGCTTTCCCGGAAAATTTCGGATGGGGATTTGCAAACCTTAGATCATCATAACTGCAATTAATTTCAAATTCTTCGCCTAAATGATGAAAGAAAAAATATTTCTCCAGTCGGTGGTGTTGTCGCCTCGATTAGGGCATAGAAATTTCATTTAAGGAGGAAAAGGAGTATTGTCGGGCAAGTTTCGAGTTTTTTCATTTCAGTTTTGCGTTCTCGCCTCTCCCCTGGCGAAGTTTGCCTCGATCCAACAATTTAGCTATTCCCTCGGATTCGACCGAAAAGACGATGCACCTAATGTCAATTTTGAGCTTTCCAGCACTAAGGTCCCTTTTCCTGTGGGCCATCACAGGTATTAGAAAAATGCAGTGCGAAAAATAAATTCAGGGCTGTAGAATGAAATCCTCGCTATTTTCCTGTTTGGGTTTTCAGCTTCAGGAAAAATTGTTCTGGTTTTCCCAACTTTCCAGCCTTGCAAAAATCACGAGGATCAGAGGCGTGCTTGACGTAAGAAAACAAAAATGAACGAGACCTCCTAAGGGGCAGCAGAGTGAGGAAGCGCCAATAGGCGGAGTGTGTTGGAAAGTCAAGATTCTGATAGATTCGCTATTCCGGGGGAAAATTAGGAATCAGATGACACGGGTCAACGGCCAAGCACCCGCGCATGCTCTCCCCGCAACCCC
>NW_017565171.1:841763-879284 GCF_001854935.1 Bemisia tabaci
CCCCCCCCCCCCCCTCACCAAGACCCCCCGCGGCCCGGCTGGCAGAGAAGTCTCCTCTGAATTTAACTCCTCTCGCATGGTTGTCGGCCTCCCGTCTAAATCCCCCCAAACCATTGTCACGCGGACACCCCAGGTCATTATGTTACTCTTCGATTTTTCTCGGAACTTTCTTTCGAACATGTATTTTCTTCGGACTGGGGACAGATGCCCACGACGGCAGATTTTCAATTGTTTTTTTCTCACTCTACTTCGTGGGAATATTCCTACGGGGGCCCGGTCGTCGATACAATACGTATGAGATTTCGGATTGCAGAGCAGTATGATCGCGGCGTTTTCTAATTATAGTAGTAACTCACTAGCTAATCGGATGTGAGAATTTCGAGAAAGGGGAGACAAATACAATACATCGTTTGTTTATCGTATAAAAAAAAATAACAAAAAAAATTAACATGAAGACATCCTCGCAGGAAGCGACTTTTCTTTCGTCTTATCGAGCTTTCCAAGGTTAAAGCTTTGAATAGATGCAACAAGACTTCAAATGAGGAGAGAAAAGAAGGAGGAATAAGTGGGTGCGAAGGCACTGTGAAACGGGCTTGAAAACCTCGCGTAGGGTTTACAAGCTTTCTGTTTTTTCTGCGAGACTCCCCCGAATGCTTCTCTTAATTGGACTTCAGCTTGCAATTGATAACTATAAATTATAGCTCAATTGTATAAACACTTATGTACAGAGGGAAACTAATAGTGCATACATTGTTTCTAAATTAAGCTAGAAATTTTAGTTCCGAACTGCAAAATGTATTCCAATTTATAGATGACCTTAAGGGTAGGATCAAGAGAGACCTTGATCCACGAGACTTCACGTGTGGTGTACTGTATCAACAATTTTTCGTTTTCGGCCAATCGCCTGGCTGACTACTATGGACTACGGGGATAAAATAGGTTAATCCGATATCAAAGGCATGGTCGTAGCTGGGGGGATCTCGAAGGCTCCCTAGGGCCGGATTAAGGGGGTGGCCACATGGGCCGTGGCCCATAGCGGCAAATCGAGGGGGCGGCCAATTATTCAATTTTTTTTAAATGTAGGTATAAAAAAAATCGGATTTGGAAAAAAAAAAATACAAACGAGAAAAGGCTACAAAATCTCTCATTTCTTGAGAGTAGAGTAATTTCTAATTTTGTCGTCTTTCAGTGATACAAGAGACAGCACCTTTCATTCGTAGAGTTAAGAGAGAAACCAAACACACAATTTGGCCTGGAACGGCGCGACTTAGGGAGAGATGATGACGAGGACTTGAGATGAAAAGGAGAAGCCCTCTGCTCGGCGGTCGGCATGTAAAACATATTAGCGCCTACAAGACTGCACGAATACTTCACGCATTGCATCAAACGCAGTGCGGTTATTGTGGTCAGCGTGAAACGGATAGCGCCTACAAGACTGCGTGAATACTTCACGCATTGCGCCAAACACGGTGCAGTCGGCGCGGCGCGGCGCGGCGGCGGAAGTTAAAATCATTAAACCTTTTGTGTTTGTTCTTTCATAATTTTTTCGTTCATTTCTTATGAATGGAAGGCCTTGTCCATTAGAGATACGTTTACAAAACTTGACTTTCGCGCGAAGTTCCGTGACCTTTTGCTGTAGTGTTGACAGGGCTTTCCCAAAAAATGTGTTCAACACGAGTAAACGCGTCTTATGCACCCCTCCCCCGCTGGCACGTTCACTTGATGGTTTTTATTGATGTTTCAAAACGAATGAGAAGGGGGCGACAAAATACAGGCGGCCCAAGGGCGGCAAGTAGGAAAATCCGGCCCTGTCCCTACCGGAGGGCCGAGAGTCCCTACCCGTCAAATTTTTCAGGAAGCCTTCGCAAAAAGAGCGGAATATTCGGCCTTCGATCTGATTTCATGTTGAGGGCGTAGGAATAGTGCAAACATATCTACCGACTCAGAAGTAAGAAACGATGGAAAGTAGTGAAACGTAGGTCAAAATAACCATGAAAGCTGGTTTTGCCTGAAAAGGCCAAAAATGACCGCCAAATCTTAGCTGGCCACGATTTCCAATTTTTTTCTCCGAGATGGCTTAAGGTTGTGCTAACGGAACACGGAAGTCTCTTTCGAAGCACAGGCAACGGGTGACCTGCGCAAAGCGCCCCCACCCTTTGCTGCCCCCGCGAATCCCCCCGACCCCCTGCGGCAGAGTAGATGCCTGTTACCCCCTTCCCTTAGCTTCGTCGCCCGTTACCTCCATCCCCGGCCGTAAGGCACGAAAAAGCGTGGCGGTGAGATGATAGAGGTACTCAACGATTTTTGCAAATTTCAAGGTCTTCAAAACGAATGATCCCCCAAGAATTTGAGATAGTATTATAGAACCTCCCCTCCATCCAAGCAGCGTCTCTGGCCACTACAAAATAACCTAAAAAGCTGGTTCATTTTCCCTAGGGGACTCAGCTATGGGGAGTAGGGATTGGATTGGGGAGCACCTCCAGAAAACAGAGGGGTCTGGGAGGTTCCCCGCTCCCACTCAAAATTTTTGCAAAGAGAGCTCTTCCCAGATCGAATTTCCGCTCCTTCGCGTGAAGTTCTCTAGTAAAAATTTCGAGCGAAACCCATCGGCGGAACTAGTATAGCCTGCTCCTCGGGAATCCTCTCGGCCTTTCCCAAGAAATAGGAAGGCTTTTGCTCGAAAACTTTCACTCTTGAAATTTTAATTCGATCAATTTGTTTCATAGAGTAGCTGAAAAGCTCAAAATCACTCTTGAGACGAGTCGATTTTTCAAAAATTTTCGGGGAAGCTGGGAAGTCCCTCGAAATCCCCTTTGGGGCTAGAGAAATCCCACAAATTCTTCATGACGAGGTGTTATTTGGTGTCACCTAGACCCCCCTAAACGAGGTGTCCTTCTGGCCTCACTCCCCAAAATACTGCCGTACTGAGGGAGATCACCGTATGAGCCTGCAGACATTGACAAATTCCTTTTCAGAAAATATTTATTTTTGAAAAAAGTTATACATATTTTCCCTTGAAATTTTTGGACTTTACAGATCAAATTACGAACGGAATCCCGGAAAAAATTGGAAGTGAGACTGTCGCAAATTTTCCTGAAAATTAATGATATGTCGAAGGGTATTTGGCAACGCCTTATGGCTCATACGACATTCTTTCTTAGCACGGCAGAATAAGTTTCCAGTTCCGCCCATGGTAAGACCTACACTCATGAAAACTAATTGCAAGTAAGAACAGAGGTAAGCAGTTGACTACTTTGGAAAAACTAGAAGTAACCGCGACATCTCTTCCGTAGATATAGCATAGCGTCCATGGGCCGGGCGAGTCAATGACCTTTACGTGACTTCGCCGAATCCAAACGGAGCATATTCCATTATTCTGTATTATTACGAGTTGGTGACTGGTGCTGGTGGGTATCTATGCAGAGGTCTTGCCGCTCAGCTACGCTCGTTTGCTAATTCAGCATAAATAAAATGTGCCCTTTTTCCGAGCGCGGGCAGATGACTCAGCGAGCTGCATCCCAAGTGCTGACTGCATAAAAACCGGCGTCAATTTCAGTGTCTTACTTTCCAACCGAGCAAACTTTGCGACTAACGGAAACAATTTTTTCGCTAGGACAATGAGTGTGCGACGTGCGTGCTAGAAACGTCATGATTTCGTCTTCCATAGCGGTCGCTCTATCAATAGGGTGCGGCGAGAGTTTTTATGAGAATCAGTCAAAATGACAATGAGACGCCCCAACGCTGATACTACGAAAATATATACGCGCGGGAAAAAATTGCATATTTTGAGAAGGGTGTAAAATTGCATTTTCGGTCCCCGCGGATAATCCGTTCGCGAATAACCGCGGTTCTACTTTATCGTGCCAAGGAAAATCGACAAGTGAGCTTTCGGGCGTTGCCAAAATTCTTCCGATAAACTACGGATTTTTAAGGAAACTGTTGGATATTTTTCCTCCAGTTTTTCCGAGAATTTCACTCACAATTTGATTAATAGTGTGTGAAAATTTCGAGAGAAAATATTCATAACTTTCCTAAAAAAATACTGTTATATCAGGGGAAATTTGGCAATTCCTGAAGGCTCATACGGCGTTTTTCCTTAGCACAACAATACTGTAGTTTTATTATCAACGTGCAGCTTAGACTAAAATCTCAATCGTTGCGAAGAACATCGAGTTTAAACACTATAAATGGGCCGCAAGAAGCAGAAAGGAACCAAGACTTATCAGATGCTGCCAAATTTAATTGGAAAATTTAATTTTTTACATGAAAACGGTTGTGTAGATTTTCGTACAAATTTCAGTGAATTTTCTGCATAGCACGAAGCAAATTCCTTGAAGTTGTCAAGGGAATCTGCACATACGTTCTCTTGTAAAACATTAAACCGTCGAGTTAAATTTAACAAGAGCTGCACTAAAAAAAAAGTGAAGTTGATGTAACATTCTGGATGTAAAAAAAGTGTGCGAGAACTTATGAAATGCTGAATTAATCGCTAAGGCAGTTACTTTAGCAATGCCAAGATGTAAAACTAACTGCTGTAACTGGTAATTCAGCATTTTACGAGCTCTCTCACACTTTTTTACGGCCAGAATGTTAAATCAACTTCACTTTTTTTTCGGTATGATGCGGCTTGGCTCCTTTCTGCTAAGCGCGATTCAAACGACCTTCTAAGTGAGCGTTCGTCAATTACATAAAGCGATTTTTCGGCGTTTTCGATGAAATAGCAAGAGAAGAGGAATTTGGTAGGGTAAAATTCGGCAGATCGTTAAATAGATGGTAAAAAGCTCGTGGTAGGCAAAGTATGGTAGACGCGTGCGATCTGGAGCTTGAGAACGGTCTGCACTGAGTCAAAGGTCAATGACCGGAGTTCACCTTCCCTACCCTCGCCCTCTCCTAGCCCTCCCGAGCCCCAATGCCGCCAACCGCGCTACAGCGCTGTTTTCTTCCAGCCGCGTCCCCTCACGCTACAATACAGGACAATCCAAGATCCAGAGCGATAAGTCCATTCTTTTAGTCAAAATATCTATACCTTGAGCTCGCAAGCCTCCTAAATTTTCATTTCTGCTTAATTCGTCGTTCCCCGCACGACGGAACGTAACTCCATTCCAAGGTTGCAAAATTGACTAAAACAATTCAATTTTTCACAAGGAAATACCTGTGCCATTTTTCCAAAATTTCTCTGATTATTGCATGAGATCAGAGGTAGAATCAGTGAAATTTTCAGTTATAAATGCCCAAGATTCTCCCGGTAAAAATACGAATTGCGAGGGGAAATTTGGCGGCATCGGAATGTAGTTCATCCTTCGTGAGGGGAACGACGAATTCTAGCGTTTTACCGCGACAACTCTCATGGTTTTTGCGGCTGTCCTTGGATAAGCCCGTTTTTCCAGATTTTGGAAATATGGCACGGAGCGCCTTCAGTGACTCTATATGGTGCTATGCCATTTTGTCCGAAATAACTTACCCCCGCTGGCTACACGTCGCCGAAGTTCGAGGGGGAAAAATTATTTTCTTCATCATTCCGGCAACACTTATATTGCAGCAGGGCAAAATGTCCCTTAGGGAAGTAAAATTTCGAATTTTTCGACCCCCTCCCCCTTGCGATGCTTCTGTGACCTAGGCTCCTACCCTTTGGCACGGAAAAGGGAAATTACGTAAGGGACCATCCCTAAACTACGCAAAGGTTTGGGGGGATGGGGGTCGCGAGGAAAGCGAAACGTCATTTGGTTTGTAAGTCTTAAAAGAAAGGATTGGGACCTAATTCATAGGAGCGTTAAAAAGGAGTAAGGGGGTCAGAATGCCGAAAAAGTTCGTTACGTGATTTGGGGACAGTCCTTAACGCTCCCCTGGACCTACCTACCGTAGAGTGTTGCGTATTTCATGTGAACTTCTTTCCGATAGAGAGTTACGTATTTAATGAATGGTCCTTGAATGTGGAAACTCAAATTGTTCAAGATTGCGAAAAAACCGATCTCGGATCGAAAACATCGATTTTCAGGTTTCGATGCTGAACGCTCTCTCATACTTTAAGAAACATCAGGTCTTTCAATTGCATCACTAATGATGTTATGAGCGCCCAGGCCCACCTCATAATGGAGGCGGTTCCTAGGTCCATATCATGAGCGAGGTAAATCGTTCCTAAAACTGGCAACAGCGCCGGTAAACTTAAACAGCTGCTTTCTCGGACTCTCCATTTTTTGTCCTTGAGCTTTGAATTGTAGGAAAAGGGTTGACTTTTAGTATTTTTAAGAGCTCTTTGCGCCAAATGATACAAAATCAGCCCATTTACGCTGTGATATTCTTATCTCTTTTTTTCCCTGACACCCTAAGGCACATATTTTCCTGGTGCGCTATTTACTTGGCGGGATAAGTGGTGAGCGCGTTATCCACCCTTCATATTGAGAAAAAGAGGAAGCTCTTTTTGATGGGGGATCCTCGGGATCATTTAAATTTTCCAAAACCACTTGAAGGCTTTCGTTTGAATTTTAGAATGCAGTCCCATTCACCTCTTCGTTAAAATTACAAATGAATAAAACACCTAGATTTAATATCCGCCGACCAACATTTATGTAAATTGATCAATGAACGTTGCCAAAATGTTCAAAAAGCTCATCTTCAGAGGGCTGTAGCTCCGAGCGATTAGGGGTTGTGGGTGAAATTTTTATCAAAATAAAAAAAAGAAAGAAAAAAATTTGTTTTTACAAAGAGAAATACTTTATGACTGCACGATAGCGCGGGTAGGTTCTTTGGCAGAAAAGTGCGTCGCCTGTAACGTCGATTTACGTAT
Source organism: Bemisia tabaci (assembly GCF_001854935.1). NCBI lineage: Eukaryota > Metazoa > Arthropoda > Insecta > Hemiptera > Aleyrodidae > Bemisia > Bemisia tabaci. Next base: position 848,548 of record NW_017565171.1, read on the forward strand.
CAAGCTTACGTAGATTTGGCACATCGTAACAAAACGTTTGCAGTCTTTAATAGTTAGCAATTATTCGATGAATGGAAGAACCGAGTACCTAATACAAATAGAATACCCGGTGTAGGACAGAGGGACTTTTTGTGCTCAGAGGGAAATTTTAAGAAGCGGTTTCCAAAAATTTGAATTTTCGACTGGAAACATTCTCAAAGTATGATCGGCAAGCGGTTTAGCTCATTTTAATGCAGCAGTAGGCGTGATAGCTCTATCCGACGGATTAAAACTTACGAAAGTTTTTCTAAAAAAAAAACTATTATTCTGAGCCGAGACTCGCTAACTCTCATAATTCCGGTTTGGCTGGGCATACATGCGAGTTTTGGTGCCAAAATATGGGTTAAAAGTTCCTTTAAGTGGTGATGCCAGTATTTATAAACGCGCATTGTGAAGTCTTTTTCCAGAAACGGTCACATGTGAAGTAGTAGGTACAAGACTGTGGGCGTTAGGGACCGTTGAAGATGGAGGATTAAGACAGGGGTGAAGTGATGCAATACTAGTCGATGTGATAACTAAAATCAATGTCAATGAACTCGAAACTTACATTTTGCTAGAGGCTCCCTTATTCGGCCGCTGCAGTCGGTGTTAGGTTAGGTTCACAGCGCACGACTTGAGACGTTGCCAAATTTCCGGACCGAACGCCGATCTCTCCTCGGCTCTGGGCGAAACACGCAAGGAATCACGATGCCGTGCAACCGGACCGAAAAGGAAACTCGCGTCGATGAAATAAGTAAAACGCCAATACGTGTCAATAAACTCAGAAAAACGGAGATAGAGACAAACAAAAAAAAAATGCGGCAAAATTATAAGGAATTCACATTTTGAAAAACGGCGCACGTGGACAATTTCGAAAGGCACAACCGAAGAAAAAAAAACAGAAAAGGGAAGAAGAAAAAATAAAATTTAAAAAAATCAGAGGTATCAAAATTTTGCGTTGGAGGTCACATGTTAACAAACCACACGTCGAACTGGGGGAACAGGAAAAAAAATCACTTTTCAACTTCACAACAACGGGTAAGTATTAAATCGGTAGATAAATTCTTGAATGAAAATGCTCACTGATTTTTAAGTACATGAAAAAGGAGGCGAGGCGGGCCGTCGAAACGGTCATGTTTGCAAATTCGCGAGCTTGGTTCTTGGGAAGTCGTTCGCCGAGCCTCAGGTCGGCGCCCGGTCGGTCCCGGTGAGTAATCAGACTCGCCGACGATAAACACCGATTGTTTCGCGACAACGAAATTGCGACACAATCACTCGAAGTAGGATATATCCAAGTGAATGAAAACCAGCATTCTTTTTTTCTTCCTCTTTTTCAAGAGCATGTCCTCGCGCTAATCCTCGCTGGATCCGGATCGGGCCGGTCGATCGGTGAAATCGAAAGTTTTCACCCGAGACGGGGATGTGTGCGAGATCCAAGAACCGAGCTCATGCCGCTATCCAGCTTGTCCATCTCCACGCAACTTCTCTCTCTCGGAACTCCTGGTTGCCCTTGATAGAAGGAATTGATGAGTCACGACAGGGTAGTACACTGAGGACACCGAACCGAACCGAGCTGAGGCCGAGGGACCAATAAAGCGGTAAAGCCGCCACCGGGCGGAAAAGCGAGAAGGCGGAAAAGCGGGAAAGGGCTAGCTGAGCGTGAGGGACGACCACGGGCACTGGCGCGAATTTCCGAGGAAAGCCCGGGAAAGAAAGGACACGAAAAATCGGGAATCGAGCGGAGGACCCGAACCCGCGGCGACCGGGGCTTACGGAGAGTGGGAGAGAGAGAGGACTCGGAAGAGAAAGATGAAGACGGGAGAAGGAAACATGTGTGCACGCGCTGAGATGGGTACGAGACTGGTGTCATTGACCCCGGGCGGCATGCAGCCAGTACAGCGAGCAGCGCTGAAAAAATGACGTGTTTCACAAGTAGGGGAGGCCGGGCCGCGCCGCCGCACTCCCCGCCGACGCCCGCGGTGGGGACCATCATAACAAAATCCCCTCCGGCGCCGATCCCCGGAATTGCAAACTACGACCCCAGCCCCCCCCCCCCCCCCGGAGCCCGCGATTCTCACGTTCACTTACTTCACGCTCGTACTTGCGAGCTTTACATTAACTTAAATGGCAGAATCTTGCCGTCCATTCCGTGTAAGTATGGTCCATTCATTGACAGGTTGAATCAGCGGTTCTCCGAGTGTGGTCTCCTCATATACCCCGCCGGGGGGTCCGCCAGCCGGGAGCGGAAGCGATTAAGAAATGGCAATACTTGGATAAATCGTGGTTCAGGAACCAAGAGCAACGAAAAGTGACTCTGCTGACAATAACTATTAAATATTAGAGTTATTGACTTTTTTTACGATATTCGAAAATTTTAGGAGATTCCTCGAAAAAATATATTTTGGAATCTATTGTCTTTGATTTTTATGGTTTTTTCCCCTCTTTTTCTTCTTTTTTTTACAACTCTTCAGAAATTCTCCTTCTCCTTCCATCTCCTCTTATATTTGTAGTGGGTATCATGCTCCAAGTGTTTTCCACTACAATTTCGGGTTTCATACCTAGTGTGAATTTTTTTCAAAATTCATTACAATTTTGATGCCGTCTATTTTCCCTCTTTCCATTTACGACGTTTTTACATGAGAATCGAACCAGAGAATTTTTCACTTCACACGAGTTAAACTTCTCCTTATGTAAATTGATGCATAATACTCGTTGACTTAGATACCAATTGATCCTAATACATGAAGAAGAAAAAAGGACAAAAAAAAGAGCTATGTTTAAAGCTATTTATAATTCGTGGGTAACGGCGGCGGTGGACGACGGAATCTGGAGAAACTTCCGTTGATAAGATCGGCACGCGGATAATTTTATTATTTTATGATAATAAATAATTATTGAAAAGTTAACGTCCATTCATACATAGGATGTATTTCAAACCTATACACGCTAACTTCAAGTTGAGGATACCTACCAAGAAGTTTACACATTGTCTATTCATTCTATCGAAGTTCGCGGAGCGGGACGATGTGTGTTTATCGGATAGACAACTATTCGCGCTCCCCGGTATGTTTTTTGCCAATGTGGCGAAATTAGGGCGAACCTTAAAGTGACGATACCTGCCAATAGATCTACGCAATCAACGCATAGGGCGAGATACATGTGTTTTTCGAGGGGATAACGATTCGCACTCGTCGGTGCGCTTGTTGCCTATGCGGCGAAATTGAAGGCGAACTTCAGAATGACGATAACTGCCAATAGGTCTGCGCAACCTACGCATGTGTAGAGCGAGATACATGTGTTTTTCGAGGAGATAACGATTCGCACTTGCCGGTGCGCTTGTTGCCTATGCGGCGAAATTGAAGGCGAAACTTAAAATTACGATAACTGCCGATGCCGATAAGTCTACACATGGAGCGAGATATCGATGGTTAGAGTGCGAAACCACGTACATCCGTCTGCGACGTTGCAGACTTGCGGTCATACTTAATTTTTTTTTTTTTGGAAAACTAGTGAACTTAATTTCTTGATAACGTCCTTGATTTTTCTTCTCTATTGCAAGAATATTACATTGAAATCGCAAGATATATAGTTGACTTGTTTCTCTTTAAAAAGATAAAATAGCAACAGAGATTCTGAAACCCCGCAATGGAGATATGTGGTTTCGCACTTCAGCCATCAATATGTGTGTGTCTTTCATGGATATAGCTTTATGCGCTCCCCAGAATCTTTGTTACCTATGCGACGAAATTGAAACCAAACCAAGATGATGACTTTAGCCACTATGATGCATTCTTAATTGGCTACTCCAAAGTTTCCTGCGCGTGATAAAGGCACGTTTTTCGAATACGTAATTATTCGCACTACCTGTTATGTTAACTGCCTGTTCGACTAAATTGAAGACGAACCTTAAAATGACGATATCTGCCTATAGGTCTGTACATAGAGAGGGATATATGTGTTATTTTCGTGTGGGTAAATAACTATTTGTGCTCCTCATAAGATTGTTTCTTACATGGCAAAAATTAAGGTGAACATTAAAGTAACTGCATCTGCCGATAGGTTAACACGTTCTTTGTTAGGACACAGAGAGAAAGTGGACCTCACCAGAAAACACATTTTACTTTTTTGCTCTGGCACAAATTCTGATAAGAATTTTGAAAAATTACACAACACTGCTCTGCCCTGGAGATAATCAACACAAAATATCTCCATCATATGGGATCAACTTTCAAAAAGATGATGTAAAATAAATTGAGATTACAATTTCCTTTATTCCACTTGTCACAAAAAATGGACCCAACTTCAGCATATGGCCTTATAAAAATCGCTCTTCTAAAAATTACCTCTGCAGACTAAGATCCCTTTCCTCAAAATGTACGGGGTGATCCAAAAGTCCCACTCTACCCTTATAGCCCCTTGCATTCTTCCCCTTTTCAGGGTGGTCCTTTGAAATTTTGAATGTTCGCAAAAGTCCTTTCCTATGACTCAGGCGCACTCACAAAATTTTGAGTTCCTATCTCAATTAGTTCAAAAGTTACAGGGATGATGCCTTGTGCTGGTGGTGTGAGACTTTTGGATCACCCTGTATGAAGATCACTCATTTGAAGAAAAGGCTCCAGGTAATCTGTGCCAACAATAATATTGCCAACTAATCAACAGAATTGATTTTTTTAGAAAATTCTCAAGGCAAGATAGTTCAGGAGAAGACAAGTCATTGCACTTACTTTCTAGACAACCTTTGTCAGATAGTTTCAGCTCCCAGCAGTGGTTGTTGGCGCAGAAATTGAATTTCATTCTTTCAATGAGTATTAGTTCATTTATACAAAACAGGGAGCTCTCACAAGTCAACTTTCTTCGGGGCAAAATTTTTCATCTCCATCTAGAATCATGATGTCTGTTATCGAGAGAGGAAAAAAATGAGGATGACTGAGATGCAAGGAAATCTAAAATTTAATAGTCATAAATTTTGAACAAACAAGAGACAAACAAGGGTGTCACAGCCACTTCGGACATGCTTTCAGCACGGCGTTATAATACATGGACATGAGCATAAAACCAAGGGTACATACATTGATGTAAATATTGGTTTCACCAATATCAAGAGAAATCTCTTAGAAAAGAAGCCATGAAAAATAAAGCACTTTATATATTACCCATTTAAAATTTGCCTGTGAGAGTTTCACGTTATTATAAAACTTTCATTTCTGCAAATAATTCTGTGCACTTTTATTCTTTTAAAACTAATTACTTATCTCTTGTAAGTATGATCTATGATTAATTGCTACATTTGATTGCCTAAGATGAAAAATTGCCATTTCCATTTGATTTACGAAACTGTTGGTTGCGATCATAAATCTTTAAAATATTGGAAAATATATATTTGCGGCAAAATGAAAGGGAGGACGTAGAACAGAGTACTCATTTTTAGCTTTTGCACTTTTAAAAATTCACACGTCAAGGTGAAAAGTTTTCTTGAATCTACAAAATCCTTGACTATTTAATGTTTTTGAATGTAAGATTTCTTGGTTTATCCATGATTTTTCCAGGATGCAAAATGCAAAAATACTTGATAGGAGAGATTTTTTCCCTTTCTAAAGGAAAATAAAATTCGAGAACTATGGGGAGCTTTGTATCAAAGCCTCCTACATAACAATTTTTTTAAAATAGACAAGGCAAACAAAAATATATTGCGTTAGATACTTATCTAGCATTCTGAACACTTCTTGATCATAATAGTATATTAAAACCTTGATTATAGGCAAAACCGTTCATACATCCTATTTTGGGGCAATTTCCGAGAAAATGCCTTAGGCATCATTTGAGAAAAATTTGGCTATCACAGAACAATACGATAATTAATGTTTACACTTTTATCCCCTTTCAAAAATTTTTCGTGCAACAGCGGCTTAAAAAAAAAGTTTAAAATATAAATTTTGAGATTATTCCTTTGTACACGACTTCAAAATAACAATATTTCCAGTTAAATAAGACAATAAACATTTGAAACTATGAGAAAAAGTTCTGCAATAGTTAAAACAATTGATTTCTCATCAGCATTGGCATAATTACATATTTTACATGTTAACAAATCAACGCAACATTACTCATTAAAAAATAACTGCTTTACCTAAAAGACTTAGTCGGAATAATCCATTGTTTTGATGAACTCAACAGCTGAGCAGAACTGTACCCACCAATATTGTTCTTCACCTTCCAAGCGATTTCCGTAGAAGCTATTCACATACTGAACGGTCGATAATAAAGATGGTGGATTTGTCTGTAAAAATTGTACACATTCGTAGCAATTAGTCAAAAATCATACATCTCAACACAACAAGTATTGCATATCATTCATGACACTATGTCTGTATGAAGGGTTAGATATTTTCTGTACTTCTTAATCTTATCGGTAATTACTGAATTATAGATGAAAATATATCTTACTGAGATCAGAATCGTTCATGGTACAAACTAAGAAGCTCATCAGACTTAATGGTTCAGCTTTTGAAATGAAAAATCGACTAAAAAAATAAATTCCTTTAGGATGAAAAGTGTCAAAAATAATGACAAATCATTTTCCCTTTTTTTAAATTCTTGAATCACACCAGTGAAAAACAGGTTTTAGACCATAAGTGACAAATTGGTTAATCATAACGAATATAAATACTATTATTTCACTGGATAAATTGTATTTTTTAAAAATGAAAACCTTAGTTTTGGACCAATGAGTGGAATTTTAAGTTTTTTCTTAAAAAAAAATAATAAAATAAAATAAAATAAAATAAATAAATAAATAATAATGAAATAAAAAAAATTAAAGGAGCATTGCAAAGGTAGGTAAATTGAACAAAATAAAAAAAATTCAGTTTAATTATTAAATATTCACCTAGTTCGTACACAAATTCAGGGACCAGTTCTATAGGACCCTGGACTCCCATAAGAGCCAATGTAAAAATCCGTGAGAAGTTACTAGTGCTACGACCTCAGGTAGGATCCTCGCAACTAACTGCTATTATCAGTTGTTGGACTTCACAAAAATCCGTAGGATTACGTATATCTGCCAAAAATATGCTTATTTTTCAAGAATTCAGCTGCTGTACATATTATTTTTCAATCATCGGCTTCACCTCACTTTTGGAGCAGGCGATTGAGGGGTCGAGGTTTGGGGGGAAGGATCTCATGAGTTGATAAGGATCCTACGCGAGGTCGCCCTGCAATAACCTGCTCACAACAGAATGGTATCCTATTAAACTCATCCCTGACAAAATGTAGAAAATAGCATTACCTTAATAAGCACAAAAACAAGAACAGGAATGGTATCATCAGCTGCTGGAGCACCAGATTCACAGGAGAGAGATAGAAGATTCATTATAGTCGTTGCTGTTCGAAAGACACATTGCAATTTGTCTTTGGGAGTCTTGTAAGCTGAAATTGCAGACAATTCAGCCTGCGCGCTTGGCCAGGGACACTCGGTATGAAATATCTATAACCGATAAGTTACAAAGCTTTGTTGAGAAGGAGAATATTATACAAGATCAATGCATCAGAGATGGTATGAATAACAGATCAGTAAAATATTGTAGGAATGATTACTTCAGCAGGCACATGGAGTCTTCCCAAAAACAGGTATTGTGATATTCACAATAAGGTATGGTTGTTGTAATCGCACCACATATTCTTCATTTTTGCAGACAACCAAGCACAAATCCTTCATAATCTTCTTGCCTGGACAATGGTAGTGATACATACGTAGGCTAATTTTTTTGAAAATTGTTTGTAAACATTTCTTATTGAAACTAACTTGTTTCTGAGGGTTAAATTGTGAAGGGAGTTGGGCCTTTCAAATGAATGGACCTTTAGATAAGGTCCAAAGAACCCTGAACACTCCTCATGGGAAAAAAGGCGTGCAAAATCAGAGATAAGACTACCACTCGATGCTGGAGTTACCCTGATTTCCTTGTTGACACACAGCCGACCATACACGCAAGTGCTGAAATGAAGAATCTTTTTGACTCTTTAATGCTGAATAATTGAAACTTTTCTGGCGTAATCTGCAAAAACGGTGCATAGTAGAAAGTTGGCACAACGACTTTTTATCAGCATTTTGAGAGGAATTGAGAACAATGAAAAAATTAAAAATTGATAGTGGTGCTTTTTCCCATAAGGAGTGTATGGGGTCTTTTGAACTTTATGATCTATACTTTTACATTAAAATATCAGCAATAACACGATTTATGAAACAAAAATTAGTGAAAGTAATTCTTAACCGCAGCATTAATATTTTTCTGATGAATAAGTTTGAACTTCCTGTTCATAAAGAAAACCATTATCTCTTTGAGCTAATTTGTACAATAAACGTTACCCTAATAGTATCTACAATGGAAAAATAGGGCAACCTCAATCTCGGCACTACAGCTATACTGTTGCACATTGTTAACACTTTGAACAACACAGGGCCAGGACGGAGCACTGCTTGATTAGGAAGTCTGCCAAAACCATTTTAGTGCGCAATATGATTCATGTAGACTCAGGTTTTTCTGGAGCAGGAAATTCAGATTTTTCATGACGCAAAGTTAATATAAACGTTCATATCTTGATAAGGAATTGAATTCAGCAATTTTCATGGCCCGATTAATGCTCTACAAGAAAATTTTGAAGAGGATACATGCATCAAAATGCTTAAAGTACCTTGTCAAGTGGTACGATTTATCAATTTGTAGACGGAAAAACTGTCTGGTGAAAATAAATAATAGTTTCTTGATCTGATCTTAAAATTTGAATCTAAAATATAACAAGTGATGGATGATTAAAAGTTTTACCTTAGGAATTCGAAGGTCTTTGTGGCTTGGTGTGATCACTTTAGCTAGTTTCTTGATGTGCTCATGCAAAACTCTGCAAAATAAGTAGAAAAGAGTTTCAGAGAAATCTAAAATAAGTTTTCAAATGCACTAAGCATCATAGATTTCAATCTTTTGTTTCCCTTTGGAAAATCATGAATTTTAGCAACTGATTTGGATTTCAGTTGACTCAGCACGATTTAAGAATTTCCTTGTTGGAGGAAAAGCCTTGACTTTCACCTCCAGAAAATTTGGCTATAAAACCATCCATTAGAAAGGGGCCTCAGATCCAACAAAAAATGTCAAAATAATTGAGATAATGGTTTAACTAATCTTTTAGCACAAATGAATTTACAAAATCAATTGAGTTCAGACTTCTAATTTTCTCTAGACTCTTTCTTCTTTTTAGCTTGAAAGAATCTTAGTTTAATAGAAAAGCTGATTATAGCACATTTACTGCCAATATGAATTAGCGCAGTTGTTCCTATCAGGACAGAAAAACATGACGCTTCAAATAATGGTTAACGTCAATTGTTACAACACTGGATTTTCTACCAATTTTGTACTCAAACAGTACATTACAATTAGTTCATAGGAGGGCCTGCAGCACACAAAGCCTTTATTACACAGCCGAATGATGAAAAAGCGCCAGTCACCATGACCTTTTTTCCATATTATTATGGTTTGTAGTTTACCGATGTTAAACAGAAGGCTCGGAAGATGGCCGAAATCCGAAAAGCTACAGCTTCAAATTTATAGAATAGAATAAAAGAGAATACCTAACACCTCGGCTATTTTTTCAACTCATCATACAGTGATAAAATAGTGTTGCTAATTAATGATTTCACCAGTGACCATTTTGGTTAAGCACGACCGGCAAAACAAATTATTACTATGGCAAGCTGGCAGTGAATGTGATAAAAGTATGATCAGTAGCTTTGAGGGCTCAAAGCTTTTAGATTATATGCAACTTCATACCTTTACTTGACATAAAAATGTATTAGACCAATCGTGACTAATTCTTTCAGATGGTGGAAAACAATTTCGATCAAGAACCTAAAGTCTGCTTTTCAACCCAACTTGAGAAAAAAATTCTTCTGAAAAATTCGTCTGGAAGAGTTGAAGTCCCTTTTCCTATGGACTGCTGTATATTTGTTTGAAAAATGAACACAATTCGTTCGTTGCAGTAATTACCTTTACAATATACTCATAACTACGGTACTTTGTAATTTGATTAATGCATCAACTACCTGCTTGAGGAACGTAGTGAATCATGAGAAAATCACAGCATTTAAAAAAAAAAAAAAACAACTTACTGGTCTCTGAAAATGTCTCCATCGCCGTTAGGATACATTGCATGACTGTAAACTCTGCTGATAACTGCCCTTTCAACCACGATTTTAGCAGCAGAAATTTGAGATTCGCTGGCAACTATTACAAAAAGAAAAGAAAAAAGAATACAGAACACATAAAGAATCATTTTTATTCTGAAAAAAAAGAACAACTCATTTATTAGGTACTCCTCTTCTTCCTGTTTGTTCCCAAATTTTCAGAGTTTACTCTGAAGAAAGGAGTGATAACCTTACTGGATAGGATCTGAAATAAGAGGATCTGAAATAATCTCTCCTCCTCACTCTAATTTTCGTTACTGATTGGTCAAGTTAACATTTCAGATATGTTCCCGATTCATCGAAACAGGGCTCATCATAATCCTGAAAGTTTAGGGATTTACTACACTGATCACAACAAAAATGCGCTCCTTGTCATGTAACGTGGAATCAAGTCCTATTTCACACAGTTTTTTCTGAGAGAGAGCGCCACTCATCAACACACAATTTATTCAGATGACCAGTCTAACACATTTTCAAACAGGTACATAGGAATTTTCAGATCACATTCTCCAATTGACAAAAGTGCATAAATATACAAATAATGTATGTAGAGAAAAATTATTAGAACATTTTTGCTTTCATTTTGTGTAAAAATATTCAAAATTGGTTAAAAACAAAAAAAAAAAAAAACTACAGCTTGGGAAGCTTTACTTAAATTCTTTGCAGGATAGCCCTTGGTGGAAGATATTCAAGTTAATTACCTTGCCATGTTGGATCAGCTTCCATCTGGACAGCAATGTTCTCTAGGAAATCGTTAAGCAGGTCATTCTTTTCATCAGCCAAAGTGAGCTGCTGGAATTCTGTGACAAAGCGGCTCAGAAGATCATCTCGCCGCTCTAAAAATAGTCGCACACAAACTGATAAAAGGTAGTTGCAACATAGCTCTTGGTCCGTTCTCACACGATTCATCAGTCTAAAAATAAAAAATGAGTAATTAGTACAGAGTAAACAAATAGAAATGTGGTACATAATTTTTGCTGCAGGTCCTAAGATAGTTTCAACACGATCAAATCACGAGCATCATTACAGGAACAAAATTCAAAACTTTCATAATTTATTATAAAAAAAAAGAAGAAAAAAAAGCCAGTAAAGTATAAATATAAGGTGTGTAGTATGACTCATAAGCTCTAAGCCTTGAATAACTGAAGGAAGCTGTCAGAGGTTCATTCATCACATTCTATTGACGATCCAGGATAATTTTCGAAAATAATAAACCAAGTTTGATACATAAAACTTTCACAAAATTTCCTTTACTCCAAGAAAACGTGAAAGTTTTCCAAAAATGCTGCTGATTAGTCTCTCATGTAAATTATAAAGTGTGGCAGGAGAGCTGCGACATGAAAAAATTGTGGCACAAGTTAATCAGCTTCAGTTGTGAATTCAATTATGTCCTTTCGATGATTATGTTAGTTTCATTCCTGGGAACACAAAAGGAAAAAAGCGAACATATGCACATCTCATTTACCTTTCTAAATAAGCTAACGAAGACAGCAGGAACTGTCTACTATGAACTAGATAATCAATATATTGAGCTCTAAGAGCATAATCTTCTTTTAAAGCACTGTAAAGTTTTCGGCATCTGGAACAAAAAATAAAATAAAATAATCATACATGAAAATTTTGACGCATTTATTTGACAATATTCTTTGAAGTGCCCACGAATGTAGGTCCAGAATTCAGTTAAAGGAATTTCATTTTGATCACTTTCAAGCATTTCAATCCTTGATATACCTAGTTTGTTTAGCATAAATCTCATCTCATTTGCCACTGCATCTGTTGCCAAAGTTTCATCTTTTAAATTTGGTTCTCTTGTCCACAAGGGATTATGTGATGAGTTGAGAGTTTTACCCATTTTTAGCTCTTAGAGAATCGATGGTGCATCCGAACAGTATACACTTGGATAAATTTAATGCAGTGAAAATTATAAAACTAGATTTACGAATTACACGAATATGTAAAAATTATGAGAGGGAAAAATCTAAAAAAGGCTATAAATACTAACCCATCTCCATCAAAAAGTCTTAATCGGCGAAGAGTCTCATGTAAATGCGCTATAAGAGATCGGTCCTGAAGATTCAGGGCTTCTGCCAATTGCAACTGGAGAAAGCCTACCAACTCATTATCTTTGCAACTCCAAGCATTTCTAATAACAGGAATATTATGCTCATTGTTCCAAGGAAGATACTGAATTTCAGCGGAGCTTAATACAAATCGTAATTTTTTCTTGGTGTCATCAAAGATTGATAGGTCTGAGTCTGGATTTGTTCCTTCGTCTTCACTGCCTGATCTTTCAATACTCTGGAATCGATTTATGCTTCCACCAGATTTGCTGCTTGCTCCTTCGCTTGCTGCATCCTGCAAATTGCTTGACTTGGATCGATATTTAGCCAGAATATCCTCAGAGGTGTCGTTTTGAGTTGATTTTATATCCTCTGGGGCACCTCTTCGTAAGCGAACTCTGACTAAGTTCTCACCTTCTATGATTGCAGTTGTATTTCCGTCAAAATTACAGATACTCGTCTCTTCAATTCCTCCACGGAAACCTTTCCCACGCCGATTTTTGAAGGGAAGTCGGAATTTCTGGAAGAAGCTTCCTCTTTTGTGTTTGCTGTCATCATCAAGGTCCTTATCGCCTCGCTCAGCAGTTTTATCAAAACTGATGCTTCGTGGAATAGCGCCAGTTGCTTTGGGTGTGACTTCTTTGGTTGAAGTTCTTTCATCCATTGTCAAGATAGAACCGTTCGGAACTGGACTCGGACGCGAGGCACAAAGGTCATTATGCATTTTGGGGCGATTACCAGTGCTACTGCCACTACTACTGGTTGATGCCAGACTTGTTGTGCTAACGCAAACACCTGTAGATTCTGGGTCATCTATCGACACATCCTGGCTTGACGAGGTTTGTGATCGATATGCCTGGTGATTTGTTTTCAATGAAATAACATTTCCACTACTGGCAGGAACTGCCTGTGTTTCTCCTGATTGTGCCTGCGGAAGGTTTGCTGAGGAGTTGCTGCTGCAGTTTGGAGCTTTGAACAGACTTGTGGGCAGTAGAGAAGATGCTTGCCCTCCAGATCCTCCTTGAATTAACGTAGGTCCTGCCAAAACGGGGCTTGTCGAATTCACACTAGTGCTTGAGGTATGCACAGGCTCACTGACGCTTGTTAGTGGAACAGGTTTTGGGTCGCACAGCTTTTCCATTTTATCGATTACATGAATCAATTTATTTGCATTTTCATTTTGGTTGGCCGCAACAAAACTTGGCCTGGAATGATAAGGATGATTATGACGAGTTGTATCAACAAATTCTAAAGTGCGTCTACGATAATCAACGCGAGTAGTATTCCTGTTACTGGAGACATCGATGCGAGTTGGCGACTGAGGAACACTGAGTCTACTACTTGTCACGAGAGGTTCAGGGGCTACTGGTCGAAAACTGCTTCCACCTGAAGATGGCATTTCGTCAGGATCTCCACGACTTTCCACTTCTGATCTGGCAGTATCATCTGATCTGGCTACGCTACATGTGTCGTCAGTGTCCACTTCTGTCATCCTCTCTGAGTCAGAGGCAACAACATCAGTGCTCCATGCTTCAGAGGCTGTTTCAGATGCTTCGATTAACTGCGCACTCAAGAGACTTTGCGACTCCAAGTCAACTCGGGGAAAGTTGCGTTCAGATGATTGCTCAACTAATTCACTATCACTGGCCAACACATCTGTGCTCCACGTGTCTGAAATCATGGATACAGTTTCATCAGCACCCGTGGATCCATCAAGCAATGTTTTGATTTCAAATTTTCCAAATTTATCATCAAAATCGAAGCGACTCGGCTTCACGGTTGATGGTGCAGAAGTTGGAGTGTAATCACTTGGAGGACGTGCTCCTCCACCACCTGCTCCACTGACAGAATGCGCCTCTTCACCTTCAATTATTTGAGATGAAGGTGTATCACGGCCAGATATATTTGGAGTTCCTCGGCCAGAGACATTCGCAGAAATCATATCTGAAAGATTATCATTCTGGTCTTGCTCTAGCTCCAGTGAAGAGGCAACACTGTGATTGCTTGCAGCCTCAGATACTACTTCAAGATTATCACTTGTATTTCCGATTGATCCTTCATCGTGGGATAGGGAAAATCTGGTTCGTTTTTCTATGGTCTCTTCTTTAGCTGCCTCATCTCTGATTTGAGCACTTTTCAAGCCTCTTTCTTTCTCCAACAGAAGTACTTTTTGCTCGCTGAGTAGGCCGATCTTTGATTCACTTAAGACTTCGAATGGTATCAGCAAAACAGGACCAAAGGATTTTTCTTCTTCCTCCGCACTTCCTGTATCTTCATTAGAGTCACCAGCACCGATATTCACAGGTACAACTGATAATTTGCTAGAGACCAACGATTTGCCTGAGAGGAAAAAAATAATAAAAAGGATTAGTTTTTTCACATAGAGCAAAAAGGAAAAAAAAACTTTCAGAGAATGAATTATTTAGTTTCTGTGATTTTTTTTTCGCAAATAGAGAGGCTCTATAATTTTCAAACAACTTCAGGCACACTTCAGCAGACTCAGTCAAATTTTGATGTTTTCCTCATTATTTTTGGCTCCAGTATTATGATTACACAGATGAAAACACATTTTTATATTTTATGAAGTTGCTAATGAGTAAAATTATTTCACATATTTGTGGGAGCCATGACAACGTTAAGGTAATGTCAAAACTGCATCTCCATGTGGTTATACAGATTAAAAGGCAAGTTGCTATTCATGCTGTTTGGATGTTAAAAGTCAAAGATTTGACAAACCTTTGCTCAGTATTCCATTTCGCTTGACTGGCACTGATTGTGGACGAACTCTCTGAGTTGGCACCAAAGTTGGAAGTTGGGAGAGGAGATTGCTAAGTTCTTTCCTCAATTCTTCGTCTCTCCCTTCTTGAGTAGAAATTGTCTGGAGGAACTGAATCTGTTCCGGAAAAAGGAAAAAAATTAACAAAGGAGGATCTACTTTGGGCTGCTCATAAAGTGAGAACCGCCTAGAGGAGGCAGGGGGGCTGATACAGAGACACATTACTGTGCATCTACAAAGGGAGTTAAAAAATTATACTTACAGTGATACATATTTAATGGACAGCTCTTTATTTGATTTGTTACAAAGGCATGAATTCATGATTAGAGTATGAATTTCAATTCAGACTTTCTTAAGCATACTCACAAAAACAAGAAATTCTGGCTACAGTGCTTAAAAAATACAATTGGGTGTAGATTCTCTAAAGCAAGGTAATGATTTTATTTTGTTTTCTACGACTACTGAGGAGAAATTCCGACATTATGCCTACACAATAAAATGGCTAATTGCCCCTTGTAAGACTTGCTTATACCATACAATGAAACTCAATAAAAATACAAAGAATCCTCCTAGTAGAGACAATAAATTTGGACACCATAAGTACAAGCTGAAATTATGGCGTGTCGAATACTCTTTCATGACACTGTCTTTCATATTTGGAAAGTCATGATATGCAGAACTAATGATATCATAGTCTTCTGCATGAAGGAACGTATCTTTGTTGCACTGTTTAAAAATGTCTCACTTGCATTCTATTTTATTTGTTTTAAGGAGGAAATGCATGTAAGTAGCTTTACACTGGATCATGTGATAATACTCTAATTTAAAATTTTTTTTTTTGATGGAACGGTGAGAAAAGTCACTTACAAAGTTGAATAATTCCTGCTCAGTAAATAGAACATCCGTTCGAGAGAATCCAGGTAATTTATTAGTATCAATGGTTGGCTCTTCAGATAAATTATCTCGTGCTCCTTCAAGCATATCATTCAGAATACTGCTGACAGAATTCTGCAAAAAGACAAAGAAAGTGAAAACAGGTCATTTGCATTACACTTTTACACTTCAAAAACATTAAAAAATGCCCGTTTGAAAGAGCTTTTCTTACCTTGAGGAGAAAATGTGAATTAGTCTGAATTTACATTACATACATTGCAGACACGATTGATAAAACACAATAAAATACTAATAATTCTTCTGTTATTCAAAAACATATTTGAGTAAAAACTGGGGTTGATAGCATTGCCTAAAAGGAAGAGAGGGGCACAAATATTCTTAGCCCTCCAGTTTCTATATGCAGTAAGTGGGCTTAAGGAAAATTATTAAGGTCAGTGCTACTCAAAGTTGTCATTAAGTGGCAAATCATTGATACTTTGATACCCACAATCTAAAACATTTCCTGAAATGAACTCCCACACCTACCTTTGACAGTAGAAATTGTCAACATAAAGACTTACCAAAGAGCCTGTCATCAAATGATTGTCATATGATACTTTTTGGAAACTGTATTGAAAGTTCCACACTTGGATTGGCTTTCTTTCACCCCTGAAGAAATACACACATAATACACAGACACTTGGCGCCGGATACATTTCGAGATTTTTTATATGATGTTACTTACGATCTCCTGAGTGAGCTTTCAAAATCGGACTTTCTAAATGGCGATCTAGAGAAAATGGGGTCTGAAAATTGCATTTTTTGGCAGGTACACACGCACCATTGAGTGCAATAATGTAAGTGAACAAGGAGCTAGCTCTTCTCTCCTTCTTCTGCACTGTCTGGAGAGATAAGTTGGCGTGTCAACGCAGTTCAGAACCAAAGGCTCCGCATCTTCGACTCAGCTATGGTGGCACTTTTCTGTATGATGACAAGTGTTAAATCATAGAGAAATACACTTTTCAGACCCCCATTTCTCGAGATAGGCACATAGAAAGTTTGATTTTAAAAAGCAGGGGATCGTATGAATAACAAAATTTCAATATTCAGCCGTCATTGAAATTATTTGTATTCTGTGTGTTTCTTGTATTTTTTGTTCCTAAATCTCCATGTTGTTTTTTAAATGATTACAAAAAAAAGACTGGATTTGGATGTATATTTTGCGACATTGCACTCAGCCACATTGATGGGATCATTATGAATTTTCGCAAGTTTGCAGTCATCCATATCAGCTGGAAAAAGGTTCCAGAAAATAAATTAATCTTTTCTGATGGGAGCATAAAGAAACACGCAAGTAGCATTTTTCAACAGAAAAATCGGGATATATTGCAATTTTATCGGCGCTAAAATTGCTAGGAAAAAAATTGCTAGGGGGCCGTATGGGGGACTGTTGTCACAGGTTTAGCAATCCTGCGGACCCCAGCTGGTAGCCCCTGCCTCAAAGGGGGCAGTGGAGATGGTCACCGGCCTCTGGGCGTATGAACCACCTGCTAGAAGGGCAGACAGGGCTCTGAGCTGAAGTGAAAGCAACCTGTCTAGGAGAGGCAACTCCGAAATCAAACCCTGGTCCTCCAGGTTGGGGGTTGAGTCATCGGGCTAACTCCCCGGTACTTGTAAAAAGTTTTACTGTTAAACGACCTAACAATACAAGCCTCGGTACCACTAGAACTAAACGGACACGTCGACAAAAATTGAGAAAACGGACAATGGTATTTGGGACGTGGAATGTCCAAGGCATTTCAAATAAGTTACCGGAAGTGATATCGGAGATTCAGAAACTTGGAGTGGATGTCGCTGTTCTTACTGAGACCAAGAAAAAAGGGCACGGGTCAGAGAATTACGGTGACTATGATCTATTCTACAGCGGCGTAGCCAAAGATCAGCGTGCTCAGCAAGGAGTAGCAATACTTTTGCGGAGAAGCCTACGTAAGTTCGTGGGCACTTGGGAGGCCGTCAACCAGCGCATCATCAAAATGAACCTTAACCTGTACGGACATAAGATCACGCTGCTCGGAGTATACGGTGTAAATGATGATGCCACTGTCGCATGTAAGGACCAATTCTTCGAAGATCTGAATGATGAAATACTGAACGTTGGTGCTGGCAGGGAAGCCATTCTTATGGGTGATTTGAACAGCAGAACGGGACGACGAGTAAACTGTAAAGTTGTTGGACCGTTTGGGGAGGATGCTGTTAATGATAACGGTGATCGGCTCATCTCAATTTGTTCTCAAACTGAGATGAAAATTTTGAATGGCTTTTTTCAACACAAAGACATCCATAAGTATACCTGGGTCCAGCCAACGCGAGGATTGAAATCCATCATCGATTATGTAATTGTAAAGCACACTACTAAGTTGAAATTGCAGCAAGTTAGAGTGTGCAGGGGACTCTCTTGCGGCAGTGATCATCATTTCCTCCGAGCAGATATAGCGTTTCCCGTTAAAGGGATTAAAGATAAAGAGCCAATGCCTGAGCAACAGCAGAGTCAGGGAACGCAAAATCATGAAGTATGGTATAACATCGAAAGTTTGGAGCACCCTAGTGTCAAGGCTCTGTATCGGAAACGCTTAGATGAGAAGCTGGGGGATGGACTCTCGGGTACCACGGAAGAGCAATATCAGTTCATCAAAGATTGTATCCACTCTGCAGCGAAAGAAGCCCTAGGTGTTCACAAAACCAGTAATAAATACCAGCATCCTTACTGGTGGGATGAAGAAATTGAAGACGAGATAAATCTTAAGAGGCAAAAACACCTTATATTTCTGTCGTCTAAAAAGACTGAAGATAAAGTTGCTTACAGGAAAGCTCAGTCTAAAGTTAGGAGCCTCATAACACGGAAGAAGAATGAAGCTTGGGAAAGCAACTGTTCTAGAATTAACACCTACCTAGGGGGGAGAAAAAGTGCTGAGAGCTGGAAGTTAATTAAAGGTTTACGTAGAGACATGAAGCGCGACATCGTTTCTCCGATATCACTTAAAAAACTGGAGGATCATTTTAAAGATCTTTTGACGGAAAGGCGCCCAGAGTTTCGCGACAACAGCACGGACAACGGAAGAATGAACAACTTGGAGATCCACACTTGTGACATAATTAAAGCGGTTAAAGAGCTAATTAATGACAAAGCACCGGGTCCTGGTGGGATTCCTGTCGAGTTGGTCAAGTACGGGACTGCCAAGCTCTTTGAGTGCCTCAGAAAACTGATGCAACAATGCATCAGGGGTGACGAGGTACCAAGGGAGTGGAAGGAGTCTTGGATCAAGGCCATCTACAAAAAGAAGGGAAGGAAGGACGACTGTAACAACTACCGGGGGCTCTCAGTGACCGGGACAATAAGCAAAGTGTACGGGAAGATACTGAAAGCGAAGATCGAGGACGAATGGCAGGATCACGAAGCAGAGGAGCAGGCTGGTTTTAGAGCTGGCAGGTCTACGATAGATCACCTCTTTGTTATTGTCCAGGTCATTGAGAAGAAAATGGCCGTAGCTCAGGAACTGCATTTAATTTTTGTGGATCTCCAGAAGGCGTATGACAGCGTGCCGTTGGTGAAACTTTGGGAGGCCTTGGAAAAATCGAATTTTAACGGGGGGTTGATTGACGCTGTTAAGCGATTTTATAAAGGGAGTTTTACCAAAGTTAAGTGCCATGGGGGGTTGTCAGCGGGATTTTATGTGACTAAGGGTTTAAAACAGGGATGTTGTTTGTCGCCAACATTATTTAAAATTTATCTCGAGTGCGTGCTAAAAGAATGGAAAAAGAAATGCTCTGGTATGGGTGTCCCCTTGGGTGATCTCGAAACTCTGTTTACTCTGTGCTTTGCTGATGACCAGGTGGTGGTTGCTCAAGATCAAGATGACGCGGAATACATGATGCGCAAGCTAGTAGAAGAGTATCGGAAGTGGGGTCTGGAAGTCAGCATATCCAAATCTGAGAAGATGACTTTTGGCGGTGATCAGCAAAGCATTGAGTTGGAGGATGGGCAGCAGATCAAAGGCTGCGAGCACTTTAAGTACTTGGGAGTGCGGTTGACCCAGGATGGAAGGACGGATCAAGCTATCAGGGAAAGGAACACCTTAGCAAGGAAGGCTATAGCGATGTTAAATGGAATCCTCTGGGATCAGCGGATTTCCAAAGATAACAAGAGGAGGATATACAACGCTGTAGTCAAAAGAATATTAACATACGGATGTGAAGTTTGGCAGCTGAAGAAACGGACACAGGATATGCTAAGAGCAACGGAGATGGATTTCTGAAGAGGGTCAGCAGGAATTTCTAGGAGAGATCGGGTCCGTAATGATAGAGTGCGTCAGATAATGGAAGTCGAAAATGACATCGTGTTCGACGTCATGACCAAACAACTTGTTTGGTATGGTCATGTCAATAGGATGACGGAATAGAGGCTGCCAAAAAAGATGCTTGATTGGGTTCCTCCTGGGAGGAGACGTAGGGGACGCCCAGTGAGAGGTTGGCGACAGAAGGTGTTAAATGAGATAAGAGATTGTCAACTCCCTGATGACCTGTGGGAAGACCGAGCTTTGTGGCGATTAGGCGTCGCACAGCGCCAAAGAGCGCTATAAAAGCGACTCATATATATATATATAAAATTGCTAGGATCATCAACATCTTAGCAATTATCCTCAATCTTTTCGGGATAAAATTGCAATTTTATCACCAAGCAATTTACCACAATATTTTCGAAATAAAAATCGTGATAAATGGCAATTTAATCGTGATTTTATCGACAAAAATTGTTCGCGATTTTATTGAACCAAAAATTACGATGTGTAGCGATTGAATCGCCATATATTGCAATTTTTAATGCGATAATATCTCGATATTTTGCCACCGACAAATTGCAATAACCAACCGATAACATCGCTATTTATCGCGATCACTGCTACTTGGGCAGGGTGTCAATAAATAAGACATCATAAATAAAATGCACCTGCAGTTCAAGTTTCAAAATTCAATGAATAATACCTTTTCAAATTGAGAGTAGAGGTCCTCAACTTTAGGGTCTACTTCCTCATAGTTCCTCAATGCTAAAACTTGCAATATCTGTGCGACCTGGATGAGATTATAACGAGCAACAGAGCTGATTGGAGTATCAGTGATACCGTATGGTTCTGGGTTCACAATTGCTGGACAAATGAAATGTGTAAATATGACATCCACACAAATTGCAAAGACACACTTTTCTGAGAACTTTCCAGATGAAGATAGAAAGGCAAACATTTGCCGAACCAGCCAACATATGTCCGGAGGAAAAATGTACAGGTTGTCTCGAATGTTGGTGATAAACCTTTTGGTTATTTCAGAAAGAGTAGCAATAATCTGGCTGCGGTATTCCTGCAATTTTGATGAGAAATCTGCAGAGGTTTCAGGTCCAAATCGCCTCAGTCTTTCTTCTTTGGAAAACCTACAAAAAAGAGATTAATTAGAACAATTCCAGGGCAAAAGGAGGAGAAAAGAATGAGTGTACACTTTTCTCTCATTTTACCTGTCTTTACGTCCAAATGACCCAGCCTCACTGGTGTGCCTTGCAAAGGTTTGCTACCAGCACTGAGCTCTTCCGCTCAATCCTTGTAGGGAATTTTAAGTGACCAATAGAGTAAAATTAGCTCTTAAAAGTGGATATGGCAACAACTTAAATGAGTCTCTAAAAGCTAAAATGGGTTATTCTGAAGAGCCCACTATCCAATTCAACACAGTTTTTTTGACATTTAGAAATGGGTTATTATAGGTTTGACAGCGTACAAGTAAAAGAATTACAGACAGTGAGCCTGATGAGAACTTACAGGAATATCAAGATACTTTTGAAATCATTTAAAATTGTAAACTTGACAATACATTTTTCACTCTGAAAATCACTCTTGCAGGTCCTTAAAATTAAGAATAACAAATGTGCAACAAAAAATTAGTGGACTAACCGTGCAGGAATTACACTTAGATCATAATCTAAAAATCTCTCTTCTTCCATCAGTAGTTCCATGATTGGCTGCCGAAGAGCTGCAGTGAGGAACAATTTTGCTGGAAATAGACATTCTAAGAATGTTGAGTAAACTCGTGAAAATGCGCATGTACTGTTGCGGATGAGTCTGAAAAAACAACAAAGAACATAAAAATGAAAGAATGTTCATTATTGGTAAGAGAGAGGTTTTATTTACCTAATACGAAGATGTTCACCAAGATAAAGTCACGAGTTAACTCGATTAAATTATATCCGCTGTAAATAGTTGATTATAACAACATATCCCTTAAGTCACATGCAGCTGTATTTAGAAAAGGCACTGAACTCTCTGAAATACTTGAAATCATTTGCTACTGAAAGTTGATAAACTTTTTCGGCCGAAATTTAAGCAATTGAGTTTCAACCATTTCTTATAATAACCTATTTACTCTATTTTTTTTTCAGTTTTCAGTTCCTGTTTTATGTTCAGTTGTTAGTATGTCAATCACATGTATTGATAGTTTGCGTAAACAGAACAGTCAGTGACAGATTGTAGGAGAAATTAGATGCACACCATAGACTTGCTGGCCCTCAAATGAGTAAATTAGGACTTCTCCATTCCCATGGTGTCACTGCAGGGAGGCAAAAAATTTCAAAATGCTGATCATTCCTGGAATTCAAGATTTATTTCTCATGGCTTAAATGAGAGAATTGTGGCCGACATCTCACAACTTTTTTAGTTTTCTTATCTGAGGTGATGATTTAGTTGTAAAATTTGATTCCCTTCCAATTTGGAGATATTCCTAAAGTTTACCAAGTTGTGCACATTCGAAGATTGAGCATTTCTTATCTGCCCCTCTGTCTCCTTGTGAAAGAGCTTTTCTATCCTCTTACAAAAAAATTGCAAGGTCAGATTCTTTTCACACGTTGCCTGCCTTGCTGGTCAATTCAACTGGTTCCACAGGAGCCAACCGGTGCTTAAACAGCTGATTTTCCTTTATCAGCTGTGCCACAGGGAGCAAGCTATCTCTTTGCTTTTAAGTGAACTAGAAGTAAAGCTAAATGCGCGAAAAAGGATGCCACCTTTGTTTTCCTTAAAAAATGTATCAATGCGCAGCAGTCAAATTTCAAACAGGCCTTTTTCGTGTGCTTCCGTGGCCTGGCAGGAAATAAGTGCTGAAGTGCCATGGTTAACACCGTGTTTTAATACTTGAAAGGTCCATTTTTATTTTTACAAGTTCAGCTTGCAATATGAGAGAGTATAATTGTAAATTAGGATGTGTAAATATAAATGCACGACTTACCTGGATGGGTTTTCATTAGGAACTATTTGAAGCACAGTTAAATGTTTTAATAATCTAAGGACCAGTAATTTATCCTGTGGCAGTAAGCAACTTCCATAAATACCACAGATAACCGAATTGACAACAGCAGTCAACTTTTCTGCTGCAATTTGATCCCCTACAAAAAGGGCCCATCCTAAGAGCTCTGGCGATGATCTCAACACTTCCAGAAGTTGACCTAGCTGCTGAGATTCCTGTAACAGAGGAAAGAAATTTATTACAATAAATAGTGAAAATTTTTATACTTTGACTGTGAATTAGTTACATAAACCATGCACTGAAAGCGACTCCGTGAATTCTTTTTTTTTCATGATCCTTTGTCTATCAATTAGTCATATATGAGGACTTATCTGTATCAATAGCGGATGTGAAAAATTACCTTTTCGAAACACGCTTAAAAAACTGTTTTGTTCACGCAAAAATTTAATATGTTTGGCTCTGGCATAATGTACAGATCTCGAAGATCACATCTCAAGCATTTTCTCAAAATTTTCCCGATGCCAAAACAGTTTCTTAAATGTGTTTCGAAAAGGTAATTTTTCACATCCGCTATTGTTACGGATAAGACCTCATATATTGCTCTGTTATCAGCTAAAACTAAAAATGCCAGAAAGTAGGTTGCAGATATGTATAAAAACTTTGAAATTTGTACAAATAAAGCAACTTGATTTTCGTTGAGTCATTAAAAAACGACCACCTCAGCCACAAGAATTTGACTGTGAGAAGGACATACCTGATAGCCAAGAACTTTGTAGGCTTCAATGAACTCTGCTTGGTCGAGTTGTGTCGCCCGCTGGCAACATGCTGGAGGCGATATATCCGGTCGTGACAAGATAAGCTGATGTAGGTTCAATCTCTGTTGTGCTGCAACCCAAAGTAGCTGGGTCAGGCGAGCTGACGATACTATGACCTGAAAATAATTGAAAATTATTGATTAAATTGATAGGCTACACAGTGAGAACTAACTGCAACGTTTTAATTTAGAGGGGAAAATTTCAGCAAGAGCAGCCTATCCTCAAATGGATTATTCATACTTCAATTGGCATTAATGAAAATCTTCCTACAAAAGTTTTACTTATAAAAATGTTTCAATTACTCAATGGCCTGACTCATCAAATCGTGAATTGCCACGAGGAAACCAGTCAGTTAGCAGCAGGACAGCACATAACATGCTTCCTTCGAATGGCTACTGATTAATGTAAAACTCAACATTACATGAGCGTGTGAACTTCTCTTACAAAAGGACTCTGATTAAAAATGAGAACAAATCTTCTTTGATAAAGCTTTCAGATCTTCACACTTTTTCATAATCACCTTGCCAGAGTGTCTAGAAAAACTTTCTTCCCATTTTCCATGACATTTTCTACCAAATTAAAGGTAACACAAATATAAACGCTTCTCAGTGACAAGTAACGGGTCAAATCAAAGGGGGCTCGAATTTCCAAGAGAGCAATCATTACAGACCGAGAAAGAGTGCTGCTTTCAAGAATAGACATAGATATGAGTTAACGGAGCTTTTTGAGAACTAGAGCACCTTAAAAATTTGATTTGAAAATATGATTTGCAACATTTCAAGGCAAGAGATCGCTACAACCCTTAACTGCAAACGCTGTCTGCTAGCATTACCATGCTATGTCCTGATCTGGGTGATAATTAACCTGGCTTTTATCTTAGATAAAGGAATTCTACTTTAATTCAGCTTGCATGAAGTAGGTGAAATATTAAGAAGTAATATCCTCAGATTGGCTTAAAAGTAGAAATGTTAGAAATAATTCTTTTCACATGACTCACCTTTTCATTAAGATTTCGCAGATTATTTTGTTCGGAGAGGACAAACAGTCTTTCTTTTCGAAGTTCACAGGCAAGCTCAAGCACATCCCATAAAAATGTGTCTTTCTCCATGGTGATACCTGGAAAATAAGATGCAGTTAATGTTGAGTATCGAATAGCTGAGGCTCTTCACTATCCTAAATTACAACAATTCACTTGCATGGACTTCAGTCCCTGCGTTTTTAGACTAATAATGACAATTGGCCGACTGCCACAGGAAGCACTAGTTGTTATACAGCAATCCAAGGGGCAACAAGGGTCACTGAGCCTGGCTAGCTGGGTTTGGACACCATTTTTAGTGTTCAACGACGCACTGGAATGGTATGGTCGCTGTTTAATGTTCATTGTTCAATCACTCGTAAGATGTAATGCCCATGCATCATGCTCGTGTGGCGTTGGTGTAATGTGTATACTGTACTGGTAGATCTTGCTCGTTCAAGTATAGTATTTTATTTGTTTAGTTATTTATTTAAAAGAAAAAATATTTGCAAGATATGACAATGGAGTACATGTGACATTTAGACGTGCCATTGAGCACAGCTCGTTCGGCAGGATAAATACACCATTTTGTTTCGTAATAGATGTCAGTGACCGATTCTCAACTCTGCGGCTTGCCAAGTGTAGTGCTACATCTAAGATGAATGGTGAACAAATTTCACTGAGAGCTACAGATGCTAATCATGAAAGTGATGAGACAGCAATAAGTAGCTGGTACCTAAGTGTTCCACTAGAGTTCACTACTTACGTATCTTCTTATCAGAATTGAGAGGTGCAGGTTGAAAACCTTCATAGAGAATTCACTCCAATTCGAGTATTCAACATGATGCAGGTTGGATATTATCCAGATCAAGAGATATAGTGTATCCTCAGATTTGCATTGAAAATGAAATGAAAGCACTGAAAGCTGGTTCGAATGCGAATTGAAGTGAATTAGCCTCTACTAGACTACACTTTTCTACATACCTACCTGGACCGTAAGGTTCAGGTAAATATGGACTTGTTGGGTCCAAATTCAACCAGAGACAATTAGTATCGACAGGAATCAGGCATTTACATGGAATGTCTTTCTTCAATGCAGGATGAATCTGTAGTTTATAATTCACATCATGAGATGCGCCAGCGCATGGACATTGCTTACATGAAAATAGGTACAGTCATATGCTGTTATCTCTGTATCAGTACCACTGCTGTTTCATAGAATTTCAAAAGAAATATAAATCAGACAACCATTTCATTGTGGGACGTCTGATCGTAACGGTTCAGCAACAAATGTTCCACATGTGTGATTTGCACTGATCGAGTGTGCGAAGTGTGAGCGCTGAACACCAAGTTATTATTCTTGGATTTGATTGTGAGAGAAAGATTAGCAAATATATTTGAAATGAGTACATAGATAATATACCTGATTCAAGAGGATGCAGGGTTCAACATCATACCAACAGTGTATCAAGCAATTGGTTGCAAAAATTTGAGGTGGCAAGTTTCACAAGAAATCACTTTGCAAAATAGCAACATTGCAGATCAAATGGATGGTTCGAAAATTGGCTTCCAGCTCAACGTGTCTGTACCGTTTTCACAGCGGGTGACAAATGTGCGATCACACCAATTCAACCATGAGAATAAAAAATCGACATGGAGATGCAACTGCAAATATGTATTTTGATGCAGATCGGCCCGAAAGTTTCAGCGTAATGCACCTCCGGGATCTACGAGAAACAGGATACTATTATCATAATTAAACTGTTACAATTTGCTCAATAGTTCTTACGAAGGAATAACGAGAGACAAAACCACTGAGAACCGCACGATTAATTTAGATTGCTGTACAAGAATCCAAATACCAAAAAGTAATGAGTAAATGAGTAATGAGTCCTCAGGAAAAAACACGAATACACCTCACTAGGGATGGGCGATTAATCGAAAAAAACCGATTAATCGATTAATCGGAGCAAAAATTAATCGATTAACGTGAACGATTATTGGTATTAGATTAATCGAATAATTCGATTATCGTTGTCGATTAATCGATTTTTGGGCCAGAACGTTCCACGTTGCCGTCAGATTTGTCACAGCTATAATTTAANAGAGAGAGATACAAGATGTCGAATGGTTTCGATACAAAGCGAGGTTGACTAACTGGGCAAATCATCAAATTAATTTTGAATTGAGATAAAGTGAATCAACCTTGAGTACTGTAAACATTAAGTTATACTGACAATAAGTGCTTTTTTGTCCTTCCATCCACGACCCACGGCGCATAACAAAGTTAAAAGCGTATAAGAACATTCAAATACACAGTACATTAAATAAATGACGTCATTTCGCTAAAGCTTCCCCTCCGACCTAGACCTTGAGCCTTGGGCGGGAAAAAAGTTTTGAAGGGCAGGGCTGCCGATTCAGGGACAATTACCCATTTCGTGGGTATTTTGATCTCCGGTGGGTAATGAATGGGTAATTCGTGAATAATCCTGGCAACGGTGGGTAATCTGAGGGTATATTGGGTATATATTCATCTTTACTAAAATCCAAAGAATGAACCTTTAGAAAATTCAGATTTAGCCGAAAACTGTGGGTGAATATTGGGTAAAGGTAAGGGTGGTAAAGTTGAAGCTGGAGGGATAAACATGCGTAAAGTTAAAGCTGGTAGATAAACGTAGGCAAAGCTGGAGCCGGTGGGTAAAGTGTGGGCAAAATTCGAACCGGTGGAAGTTCAGTGAGTAAAAAATATTCCGTGCGTAAGTCGTGGATAGTAGAATGGGTAATCGAATCGGCACGCCTGTATTTATGTCCATCAACGAAATGCATTAGTCCCTATGCCGGCGTAGAATAATAGCTATTATTCTATGTGCCGGGGCCAGGTCTTTGGAACCGTGGAATTTATGTCTATTCATAAAATTCCTCACTGTACCGCGGCCCCCGACAGCGTAATTTATAATTTATGTCCATCGACAAAATACGAAATGAACTTATATTCTCTTGTATTCAGGGGCGGACTGGCCATGGAAGCGGGGAGGCGATCGCCCCCTAACAATTTGCCGCGGAGGTACCGAAGGGGCCCCCGCGGCGAATATTTTTCGAGTCATCGTTTTTTCCCCGTATTGTTGTAATTTTCTTATCCTTTTCAATCACTAAAAGGCTCCGAATTCCTTGAAAATTTGTTTCTATGAGACATGGAAGGTCGCCAAAAGCATTCGTGATGAAGGGACCCCCGATGAATCCTGAGAATGGGTTATTTTAAAGTTTAAGTACTGTAGAATCCAACTCCAATAATGCCTTTGTGTTTAAAAAGTGTGAAATTTTCAAAATTTGCCAGGGGAGGGCCCCCAGACCTTCTTAGAGGGGCCCCCGAACGACAGGAGGGGCCTTTACATTTAGGTCTCCTCCAAACTTTTCGACTACCAGTCCGCCCCTGTGTGCCGCTACTGCAGTTTTGACCGTTAAGGGCGTAGTTCAAGGGTGCGAAAGCCAGGATTGTATTCCGCAAAAAAAAAATGTTTACCAAAATCATTAAAAATTAAGAAGCAGGAGTAATTTAACTAAACATTAAAAGGAACTCAAATATACAGTATAATGCAAAACAATTTGGAAAATCTCGTCATGTAAATACAGAAGATTCGAAAACGCCTTCAATTGAGGCGTGATACCTCACGCGTTCCGGAGAGTTCAAATAGTTGTATCCCTGCGCCTTAGCAAGGCGATGGAAGTTTAATATTCAAGTAGCGTCCCCGCGTTGTTTTTCGGTTTTCCTGTGCTGCTACCACAGTTTCGACAGTTCAGACCGTAGTTTAAGGGCGCTAAAGCCAGGATTGTATTTCGCAAGAAGAAAATTTTACCAGAAGAATTAAAAATTAAGAAGCAGAAATATTTTAACTAAATAATAAAAGGAACTCAAATCTACAATATAATGCAAATTTATGTCTATCAAGGATATTCCTGAGCCCGTCGAAGATTCTGACTGTGAAATTTATGTCTATCGACGAAATTCCATAACCACTTACCGCGTCCACATCCCCTGAGTGTGGAATCTATGTCTATCGATGACTAACTATGAAATTTATGAAATAGATCCGAAGGAAGAGGAGGGATGAACGACCACTTCGTTATCCTTCTACTAAAATGTGGATGATAAAAAAAACAAGGAGGAAGGTATATTGACATATGACATAGCACCATGGCCGGATTTACCTCCTTGCCGCCCATGGGCCGCCTGTATTTTGCTGCCCTCTTCTCATTCATTTTGAAACATCAATAAAAACCATCAAGTGAACGTGCCGGAGGGAGAAGGGTGCATAAGACGCGTTCACCCGTGTTGGACACATTTTTGCGTAAGCCCTGTCAACACTACTAGCAAAAATTCACGGAACTTCGCGCGAAAGTTCAGTTCCGTAAACCTATCTCTGTGGGGACAAGGCCTTCCATTTGTAAGAAATAAACTAAAAAATTAAGGAAGAACACATATAAATGTTGTTTAATAATTTTAATTTCCGCCGCCTTGCCACCGCGCTGACCACACTGTGTTTGGCGCAATGCGTGAAGTATTTATGTAGTCTTGTAGGCACTGTGCGTTTCACGCCGCCGCGCCGACCGCTGTTGACCGTACTGTGTTTGACGCAATGCGTGAAGTATTCATGCAGTCTCGTAGGCGCTAATATGTGTTACATGCCGACCGCCGCGCCGCGCCGCCGCGTCGACGGCTTCTCCTTTTCATCTCAAGTCCTCGTCATCATTTCTCTTTGCGCCGCGCCGAAATACGACAAAATTAGAAATTAATGAACTCTCAGGAAATGAGAGATTTTGTCAACTTTTCTTGTTCGTAATTTTTTTCTGAATCCGATTTTTTTGTACCTGCATTTAAAAAAAGTGCAAAATTTGCCGCCCCCTAATTTTCCCGCCATGGGCCGCGGCCCATGTGGCCACCCCCTTATCATCCGGCCCTGCATAGCACGACTTTCACCCAAATAAAAATGCATTGTATCATTCATCCCGGTCGCCGGTTCGTCGAAATTTTGAATCTCTAATACTGATGTGAGTTTTTTCTTTCTTTCCTCATTTTTCAGTTCATCGCTAGCTGATTGTATTTGATTTGAACTTGATTCAAGTCAAATTACTCGTAATTTTAAATATTTGGCATGATCACTATAATTAATTTTCCACGAAACATAAAAGCAACGGGCATTTGGGATTTTGGAACATACATAACCATTCATCCTCCAGAATATCAAAGTTACCTGATCAACAAGGGACAGTTTAGAGCAATAATTACAGGTCATGCATAGGCGGATCCAAGAACTTCGAACGCTGGGGCGGTAAGAGGGTCCAAGGACTCCTCCGAGATAATTTTTGACTTTAAAAAGCATCTTTCGTGCAGTTTCATTTAATTTCGTTATGAATAAATACCAAGTATAGGCGTTCTTCCTCCTTTTCTCACGCGAAAAAGCATCTTTCATGCAGTTTCATTTAATTTCGTTATGAATAAATACCAAGTATAGGCGTTCTTCCTCCTTTTCTCACGCGAATTAGCATCTTTCATGCAGTTTCATTTAATTTCGTTATGAATAAATACCAAGTATAGGCGTTCTTCCTCCTTTTCTCACGCGAA
>NW_017565171.1:880282-902156 GCF_001854935.1 Bemisia tabaci
TATCTTTCAGTCTTCAAATAATCCATGTGATTATCACTTTCATTTTAGTAGTGTATTATTTTCGCGAATTTTAGATTCTCCCATGTTATAATCATGAGCCAACCAAAGCCCTAAGAGCGATCCGCTCGTTTATACGTCCTTTCAGACTGGAAAATGTCATTCCCTCCTTCGTTGTTTTGGCTTTTTTCAAGCGTGCAATTTGTGTCAGAAAACAATGGCAAGCCTGTTCAAAATTTGTTTGAAATTTCTCACACTCCTTTGCCTGCATCCCCTTCATGTGTTATGCAGAGAAACCTCACAAAGTTTACCGTTCTGCGACTACAACCAAACTAACCGGAGAGATTTAATCTTGGTTAACACTCTGGATGGCAAGATTACTGCACTAGACCCGGAAGATGATGGAGCCACTGTGTGGAAAATGTCAACCAGTCCAGGTCACATGTTGTCTTCAAGTATCCATCAGCTCAAATTGTACAATCACGGAAACCCTGTGGAGGTCATCCCATCGTTAAGTGGCAGTTTATACAAGTACAATGGGAAGAATGTCGAACCAATCCCTGTAGCTGTGAGTAGTTTGTTGAAATCATCTTATCAGTACACTGATCGCTATTCTGGAAGCGAGGAAAGTCGACAAATGGGAGTTGTCGCTGACACGGGTGAATTGCTGTACGAGTGCTCTGCAGACAGATGTGGGAACTACACTTACTCAGGTAACCAAACATTAGTCGACATACTCGAAATTCGTCGTTTCACTCAGACTGTGAGAGGGTTTAAGCCCCGCTCTGGCGAAGAAAGATGGAATTTCAGCGTTGCTCAAATTGACATCAAATTGTTGCCTGATCCATCAGGGACAACTCAATGCATTTTAGAGGATACTATCACTGAGAATTCAACCGATAATTTCCATTTCAAAGCTGTCGTCCCAGAAGGCATTGTCTGTGCTGTAAATAAGGTTAACTCTGAAGAACTTTTGTGGAAACATCAGTTTGATTCGCCAGTGGTCAGCATGTGGAGTTTGCGTAATGGCAAACTCG
Source organism: Bemisia tabaci (assembly GCF_001854935.1). Lineage (NCBI taxonomy): Eukaryota > Metazoa > Arthropoda > Insecta > Hemiptera > Aleyrodidae > Bemisia > Bemisia tabaci. Next base: position 881,317 of record NW_017565171.1, read on the forward strand.
AGCGCATTGATTTATTTGAGGATTCCCTATCACTTTATTTAGGTACGTATAAAGAACAGTGGTACATCCAGGAAAGTTCATTACTCCAAGCAGCTGTGAAGGACACCCGTTATCAATCTCAAATTGTCTCGGTAGGTGCAGGTTATACAAAGATAACCCTGCAACCTGTTGCTCCTGACTCTCAATTAGTTGAGTTCAATTCAGTCCTGGGAATCAGCGACCAGTCCTCCTCCACAGCTTTGTCTGTTCTGTATGCTCCGGATATGCGTCTCAATAAGAGTGGATTTTATGCTTTCTCTCAGGAACTACCGAAAAGTAGCTCGAAATCATCAGACAATGTCAGTAACCTGGCAATCATCACAGAGGAATATTGTGATGAAGAGGAAGATGTGGAATTTTTGACAGAAGATGATCCAGTGGTCCAAATAATTATCGTTTCTATTTGGTACTGGTGGAAAGAAATAGCGCTCATCAGTTTGGCCACGGCAGTTGCCATAAACTTCATTATTAATTGGCAGTGCATGCACCGATTATTTTTCCGGTATTTACTCTCTGATTTTTCTTTTAGACCTCAAAATAATACAAGCATATTACCAATAATTCACAAGCAAGACTCAACTGCTCCTATTGAATCGCCACCAAAAACAATGAGTTTACCAGCTGAGCATTATGTTTCTCGTTATTTAACTGATTTTGACCCCATTCATTGTCTTGGTAAAGGTGGATTTGGAGTTGTTTTTGAAGCTAAAAACAAAATTGATGATTGTCACTATGCCATCAAACGCATACCATTACCAAATAAACAAGAATCTCGAGATCGGGTCATGCGTGAAGTGAAAGCTTTAGCCAAATTGGATCATCGTCACATTGTCCGCTATTTCAATGCATGGGTTGAATGCCCACCTGTAGGTTGGCAAGAGAGCCAAGATGAAGTTTTATGCAACAAAGAAAACTATTTGAAAACCTTTGGTGACGCTTTATCAATTGATATGGAAAGCAGTTATCCTCAACCAAAACCTAAAAAAAACAAGAAGAATCTGAAACAACGGAAAAAAAACAAAAAAGAGTGGTTACCAACAATTAGCAATAAGATTTATGATACTAGTAGTGAATCATCCTTGCGAGTAAGGAACGATAAAAGTGATTCGTTTATTGTTTTCGAGACCTCTGCAAAAGATGATTCCAGCTTTGACAAGAAGGAAAAAATTAAATCCAATCATTCATTGTCAATTGTAACAGAAGATGATACTGATGTAAAAAGACTGATTAGTAAGAAAAAAATTGAGGACTCAAATGTAAATATTGTAAATAAATCATCAAAAATTTTCTTGTACATACAAATGCAATTGTGCCGCAAAGAGTCGCTGCGAGAGTGGTTGCATGAAAATACTGAACCACGCAATCCGGAGGTGGTGCTCGACATATTCGAGCAGATAGTTCAAGCTGTCGAATATGTGCATTTAGAAGGACTAATTCATAGAGACCTAAAACCCTCCAACATTTTTTTCTCTCCGAATGGAGAAATAAAAATCGGAGACTTTGGCCTGGTGACAGCTATGGATGGAAGCTTTCCTGATGGACAAGCCAGCGGAGGGAACAGGTACTTTGATGAGAGACACACTGCCATGGTCGGGACTCAACTGTACATGAGTCCAGAGCAAGTTCATGGTAATCCTTATAACTACAAGGTTGATATCTATTCATTAGGTCTAATTCTCTTCGAACTTCTAATCCCTTTTTCTACTCAGATGGAACGATGGAAAGTAATGACAAATTTAAGGCGCAATGTTTTTCCTAAAGATTTTAGATCTAAATTCAAGAAAGAGTATAACATATTGAATTTAATGCTGTCTCATTCACCAGAAGAGCGTCCGACAACAATTGGTATTCGTGCATTGTATATAAATAAGCCGAAAGCTGAAGGATTCAAAAGTAATGAACCAGAAAACTGGTATTTTCAACTTCCTGCAAAGCGACGCACTCATTCCTTCAATCACAGCTCCTCCAATTCTGAAAATTCTGGTGCAGAACTAAATGAGTAAGTATCTTATGAATGATTCTAGTTTAAAAGGGACTAAATCTAATTTTATCTATCTGATAATCTTTACGCATGAAGTATGCAAGGTGAGAATCGTTTGCTTCATTTAGTCCCTCAAATTAGTGGACTTCTCAAAGTAATGTGCTCAATATCTGATGAGCGTAAGCGTAACTAGAAAAATGTTGTATCAGGAGGGGCAAAGGACTTTTTACTCTTTCCAGGATGTCAACCGGTGTACTGACCAGAACTAAAAATTTCAACTTCTCACTGGAATTTAAAAAAAAAAAGAAAAGAAAAAAAAATCAGTCTACTGTCAGTTTTCTACTTGGCCTCTAATGTTACAAATGAAAATTTTAAAAGTAGTTTCCTGTGAAGACTGTCATTGACAAAAATCTCCCGTAACCATTCCTCTGAATTCTCATTCTTGTATTCTTTTTTTGTCCAGATTTCCCAGTGATCCTGTTGTGACTTAATTTTTGAAGGAAGCTGCCTGCAAATGAAACTCTTCTCTAATTCATGGATTTTTTCTTTTTAATGCTGATGTCCACTTACATATCTATTTATAAGTAAGTTATCAGTATTTTCTCATTTCACATTGGCTTCCATTTGTATCTTGGTCGGTAATCAGGTGTCATGACTTCATGAGTATTGTAGGAAAGAAAGGATGGCTCAGAAAGTTTGGCATAATTTAAATGCAATTACTTTAGTAAATTGTCAGTATCTTAGCTATCAATGAAGATTTTTTTTATAAAATTGTTAGAAGTGTAAACTTCCCACAACACTTGATCCACCTCCCAGTAAAAAAAAATCAGGTATTTGAGTTTTGTTTGTTGAGAGGGCAGAGCGCTAAGACAAAGGAAGTGTAATATCTTCCAAGTACAATCTCAAGGTAGTTTTTTTGTTGTTGTAGATTAGTTGTTTTCAGGCTAAAATTTTTCTTGCAAGCAGTTTTTGTCCAAGACTTTTCAAGTACTTATCAGGTTTGAATGTAATTTGTGTGACTTTTCTCAAGTGGTGAGTTTTGAAAGTTCTGAATTTGTGGTTTAGTACCTTAACTCATAGAAAAAAGTCTCACCGCAGGTCTTGCACAGGTTTTTCTTTTTACTTTATTTGGTTTGGATTGACTCTGCTCTTCAAAGATTACGTCCTTTTTCTGTGATTGATGCACATGATTGATAGAAGCGTAAGAGCAGGCTGATCGTTGAAATCTGTACTTCACCCTTGTCTTGTTTTGTCTAATTAACAAGTGCACAATTTCAACAATTGCCTTGCAAGGCAAATTGTTAAAGCTGGAGTCATTGAATAAATTGGGGTAAATTCAAAATTTTTTGTAAATTTTGACACATATTGATGGCCAATTTGCAATACCTTGCATCTCTGTTTGCATTGCTGCAGATTCTATGTAGTTCTTCATTATATCTTTGGATGAGTGGTGAAAGTAATATCTTGAGAACATCCTTGATATTTCTTCTCTATTAGCAGATTATGAAGTATCATTTTCAAGTCAGAAAGTTGACTTGTTTCTCTTCAAAAAAATTTAATAGGAGCGGAAATTCTGAAACACCTCAATGGAGATAACATGGTTTAGCACTTTGGCCATGACAATGGTGGCTGCTCTGAGCCTACATACTTTCTTCAGTAAATTTTAGTGATGTATTTGTTTTGCTTTTTCCTCAGTTATGGGAGAACTTAGAAGGAGGAAAGGCACCTTTTCTGGCATCTTTCCATTGGCATGTTCTCCTAGCAGCTTCTGAAATGGATCAAGGACAGAGTTTTATCTTTATGGCTCTTCTTGAGCGAGACTTGGTAATTCCTCAAAATGTTCTCCAGTTAATCTAATTATGTTTTTGTGTCTCATCTCCTTGAATTATATTGAATTAAGCGTAATTAAATGCAGTATTAATTTGTAAATTTAGGAAATAGGACAAGATGAACTGTAAGAAAAATTCTTATGAGGATTAAAATCTGTTTGTATTGTTGCCGCAATGTTAACATGCAGGTGAATTTTTCATCCAACCAAGTGTGTTTTCAATTGAGTTAAGTGGATTGAATTGTGAAGTAAGAATAGTATTTATGATTGAAAACTATTTCATGTCTGCTGGAGGCTTTTGAACCCTTAAAATGATTCAGTCTTCTCGTACAATGTTGACTCTAAAAACCATGTCATAGTAATACTATTGTTGTGTTGTCAAAGGAGCATGATGCCCCTTCTGATTACCATTGTCAATACTTACATTACCCTACTTATCCTAGTCTCAAGAAAAAGCTTTAGACAATATGTAGCAACCCAGCAATGTTGAATGAACACTATATTTATTCAAAGTCCTTATTTTATAATGCTTCACCTTCATTTGAGTTACATAAGGTGAAGCTTGTTATTTTTACTCTGCGGATTCCCACTTTTTTGAGACATGATTGATTTTGAATTTTATTCATGTTATTTTAAAACAATTGGATTGACAGGGAGTGTGTTCTTCACTCAAGAGTGTATAATCAATTTTGAAAGTTAAAGAACTCACTAATCATGACAAAGGTATGGCAGATCAAAGCTGTGCTTTTTGATTGATGTTATTGATAAATGAATCTAGGTACTTTTACCTTGTGTATTCTTTACTATCAGTTTCTTTAACACTAAAATTTGAAATTGTTCTCTTTAAATTTTTTTCCTTTGGATCCGAATTTTTGAAGACAGTTAAAGTAAAACTCAAAAATCAAACCGCTTTTAATGCGTGAATTGAAATATAATGCCCTGTCTTGTCATTTTTGTTCTCAATATCTTATAATCAAGGCACATCATTGCAGCAAGCTTTATGATTCTAGTCCATGCTATGAAAAAAGAGCAGATGAAGGGTAGAGTGTAGTGAAAGGCTCGGCCTCTTATTAAAGGATTGTTTGGTTTTGGTGAGCTTGGGTCGTTTGAATAAGCCAAATGTACCTGCATTTCACATCTTAAACAATACCCTACGGCTGTCACCGACTGTGACTTAACCCTAATTTATCACTTTTCAAAGAGTGAACCATAATGCTTACTTACAATAATAATTAATGTAAGTATGGTAGTGAATGGATAAAATAAAAAAGGACTACATACATCTCATTAATGGGATAGTGGTGGTATGCAGGTTCATCAAGATTTCTGTGCTTAATTTGTTTTGTCCACTCTACAAAAGAATTACTTGTAAAACTAAACCNNNNATATCTACTCTTAATTATTGGCACTTGATCATACATCACATCTGTTGGGTTCCTTTCTAAATTGAAAATAAACTGTACTTAAGGTTAATGAAATGTGAGAACAATATTGTGTTATTAATAATATTTGCGGTCAAGCATTGCTGGTAAAACTTGGTGAAAACGGGACAATTCAAGTTCTTGAATAAGGATTTTGACAAAAGTGTTTCAGGATTAAATGAAAGTAGAAATAGTATTTGACTGTATTGGCTCTTATACATTCATTCAACAGATTTGGTAACATTTTAAGGCCTCACATTGTTTCCATAGAGCTCTGATTATTACTTTCATTGCTTCTTATGGAAATATTTCAGTGGGATTGAGAGTGTGCTTAGGTTTTGACAACTCGCCCTTAGGAAAGCTGTCCATCAATTATAAGATGCTCCCAGGGCAATGTAAAAGCGCAATTTTCGAATTAGGTGTCATTTAAGTGCTCAAGCAAAAAGGTAATCATTTTTAATAAGATTGAACCTCTGAGTCTTCGGTAATTTTGTAAGAGAAAACGATCAAAATTTTTGGAGAAGGTTCTTCTGTGAAAATTTTGATCACTTCTTCACTATTTTTATGATTCACTCAATCTTAGTTCACATTCATTTCCTAGTTTTGCAGCACCCAAACAAAAATTTCAGTATATTTAGAATCAAAGATAATGGAAAAATCATTATTTTCAGCAAGGTTCAAGAACTATTTACTAGGTACTGGTACTGTTTCAATTTTGGGTTCAAAATATTGAAAAATAAGAGCTTTAAGTCAAATTCGTGCCAACCAACATACATCTTCAAATTTTAATCAACTGTTGTGGCGTTTGACAAAATACCTTTTTAGACTTTTGATCCTTGCTCAGAAATTGCTTACTATTTGTGTATGATTGAGTTGCTTGCTTGAATTGCTTTAACAGAAGGGTTTGTAAAAAAAAGGATGACCATGTAAAAGTTTCAAGCCATAGTATGAATCTCCTAACAGTTTTTGCAGAAATGTAAAATTGCAATCAAGATAGATTTCTACTTTAGCTATCCATTACAAAAGCCCATAAAATATCCTATAATTGCATTTGACCTTTAACATGGTTGAACGTTAGAATTTACTGCACTTGTATATACCAACCAATTACTTATTTTTGAATGTTCATTTTATTTACCTGTGATAAAGTTTAAAGCTGTGATATGTTTAAAAATTGAATAACTTATCTCTACCAGATAGACAAAGCCTCAGAGTCTTTGTAGCTGCCTGGAGAGAGAGAATCATTGTTCCCTGTAAAAATATCTCTTAATTTTCAATAAAGCTATTATTATTATAGAAATTTTTTTTTTTTTATTTTCTTATCTGGAAGCAAAATTAGGTTCAACATACCTGCAGTAAGTATCTTAGCGAGGAATGAGTGGATCTGTTTTAACCTGATTTAAAGGAGGGGGTGGGGGTGTTACTAAATAATACAATTTATGTTAGTTTGTCAAGAAGTGCATTTTCTTTTAAGATGGTAGCTTTTTTTTTTGGTTTAAAAAAGCCCAATTTCCTAAAATTCTAGGGGAAAATGAAGAAGAAAAAAATATTTTAATGACCCATTTATGAATGAGTTGCAAGCGTAATGTTGTACCAGAGGAAGAAATCTGTTGTTCTAATTTTTTATACCTACAAAACAGAGCTGTAAAGAAAATTAGAGACATCATAGGTAGTTGAAGAATAATAATTTTATTGAACAAAATAATGTAAAAATAATTTCACAAAATATGGAGTTCTCACAGAAGTGATTGGTATTTTAGCAAGCATTGCCATCAAAAAGAGAAACATATTCTTCTAACGCTGACAAAGTGAAGATATTGTTATGATTGCAGGCTGCCGATTAGGCGAGACAATCTCTTACCAATCATTGCAAGACATCAGCTTATATGTATACATGAGCACATTGGCAAAATCACACAAATTACTTAGAGTAAATGAAAAGTTGTGATTAATTCTTCCAGCAAACGATTCAAATCAAAGTGTTTTCGTCCTTTCATTCTCAAACGTTGAGAAAATCGATAATTGGAGGATCTACCTTCTACTGCCAATCATTAGTTGAGTAGATTTCTGAAAAAATGTATTAAAATTCTCAGAAATTGCTGTCCCTCCTGCCAGGACTATTAAAGAACTTTCGTTTTAAGGCAGAATTACGTCCATACATAAGTACTTCTAGTTTTTCCTTCATTCTGACTTAATAATAATATCATGGGGGCAAAAAAGGAAAAACCATCGTAGAAACCTGAAAGTATGAAAGTATACAACTCCCATCAGTCTTCTGGTTACTCTTGAGAATCAACACTAATATGACTCCTCATGGGTTAGGTTTTCATTAAACAATCCCAAAACCCAAGTTTCACAAAGTTCCGATGAAAAATTCTTGACGGGGATTATCATTGCCTTTAATTGACTTTGCAATGATGGTCTGAAGTTTAAAACTTAAGAAATTGATGAATCACGCCCATGAGTTCTATAAATCAAATCCCTACTTCATTGAAATGAATGATGGACGGATCACAATTGATGTTTTTTAAAGATTTTGTACTATTCAAACGTATTTCTGCATCTTGAAAACAGGAGCGAAGCGTAATGGCATACGTTCCCCAAAGAGTCGAGAAAATATTTGAAATAATTTGCCACCTGACTAAGTGAAATGTATACCATTAGAATTGAATGCAAGAAGTAATCTGAAAAAAAAAAAAAAAAAAAAAAAAAAAAAAAAAAAAAATAAGCATTTTAGAGTAATACAAAATAATATTGCGAGATAATAAAGTTTAAAACTGTTGAACAAATGAGTTCTATGATTCCTTTAAAATGAACTTAAAAGCCTGAACACCAGTTAAGTAAAATACCAGGAGGGAAAACCTTTCATTTTGAAAGGACCCAAAATCCAAAACTGAAAAGATGAGGACATTTGTAAGTATTTTACTACAGATGTTACATATCTTCAAGTTTACCAAATTTTCAGATGGGAAACTCATATACGGGGTGATCCAGGGTTATACCGCCAGACTGCAGGAGCCAACAACCCCAAAACCTCCTCTTTAAATTGAGATATCAATTTTTTTATTTTTTTTATTTATGAATTCAGGCCATAAAATTAAAGACGAGTACAAATTTCCATTAGATTTGGTTCACAACCGTTGCCAAAATTCAGGAAAAACGATTGACTTTCCGAAATTTTGAGGGGCCTAGCTCCGACTGGGGACACTTTTGGAAAAAACTTTAATCAACAAAGAAGTCTAATTTTGACCTGTAGGACATTCTCCTGAAGTCTAGCCGTTTGATTCTGGGTCACCCTGTATACCTGTACCCCGCCTCTGGACCTCTTTGTCCCGCATAAAGATATTGGAAGAAATCTGAGCCAGAGGGGTTGAATAGCACTGCAATTTTGCTAGGGTCCATCTAACACAATCCTCAGCAAGTGTATTGCTTGTATCAAAAATTTTAAGGAGTTCTTGAGGAAATAATAGAGAAAATTCATGACAAAATTTCAAGAAAATCTGAAGCCATTCTAGAGTAATTATATCTATTGCCTGAAAAAAATGTTAACTGTTGCAATAATATTATATACCTTAGCGCTGACCTCTTGGATATCGACGGTGTAAGTCGGCAATCACATAACTCGTTTACGGTGTCTGAAAATCTCCGCCTCTATGTTATTTTTTTAAAGGAGAACAAATTGACATCTTTCCCTGAAGTTTATGCAGAATTGAATTTTCTTCGCACAGAGAAGAAAAATCACGGCAGTCTTAAAGAATTGCCATTGAGTAGTTTTCCGTTTAAAAAATGTAGTATGGCAGGAAGTCTACGACATCGCAAACCGAGTTATGTGATTGCCAACTTACACAGTCGATATGCTTTTTATTTTGAAATGTTGGTGCTGATACCCTTACAGCAAATATGTTTCAACATATGCGTTTTTTTGTGTAAACTTGAATTTCAGAAAAATAATAATACAAGAATTACCTACTAGAAATTACCGATATTAACATTTTAACCTATATTTCTGATATTTCATGAAAGCAAAAATAGGGGCGGAAACTCACCCTAGAAAATCATCAATATCCATAGATCTGGCACGTTTCTCTGCAAAGTTTGATTCCGCTAAAATTTTATCTACTTTCTGTTTCATGTCTAAGTCAGATGGGATATCCTAGAAAGAAAATCAGTTTTCATTAAAATTTGATGTATTCTGCATAGGACTGCTCGTCAAAAATTCAATACTTGGCTTTCAATTCTTAAAGATCTTTTAATAACAAATGGGGAAAAAAACTTTGAAGACTCTCACATTATGATTATGAATTATAATTAAGATGGAAAAATGAATCTATAAAACCTTTTTACATTGATCTTCAGATAATCAATCAAATGAATGCTAATGGGAAGTACCGGATATGGATTCATCAAATGACTCTTTTAATGCGTTAAATAATAATGTGATCGGAGGGAGGAATGTTAAAGGAATAGCCTTCCTTTTTTCTTAGAAACAATATTTGGAAAGAGACGAATAAATTAAAAACCGGTTTTTCAAAAATGTCCGAAATTAGTTTGACGAGTTGATACTTTTTGCAATTTATTGGCGACGTAAAAATTTGTATTAATTAGTTGATGGTTCGTTTTTCACCCATGAGGGAATACTTTGTCAGAAACAAGATACAATGGGGCTACTTAGAGAATGAATTCAAAAAACCACTTACCAAATTCTTCAATGAAGCTTGTATCCTAAAGTTTTTTTCTAGAGTTGTTAACACAGCTGTCTGCTTGAATGCGGCAGCAATGGTTTTGTTTTTCCTCAAAAACGCTATTCTGGTTAAACCATCCCACTCATGATAGTTGATTGGTGGTGGCGGATTCCTGGGCTCTATCCTAACTACACTAGATTCTACTTTTGGAGGTGGCTTAAAATTATTTTTTCCAACCTGGGAACAAAAAAAAAATAAACATCACCTTAAATTTCTAAGAGATTTTAACTTCCGACCTGGCCATTACTTAAGATATATTTGTCTACCCTGAAACAAGTTCAAGCATGACCATAATTCATGCTATAATCAGGAATACAGAGAGTCGTTAGCCTTCCCACTTAAAAACTCTTTTTTCATAATGAAATTGAAAGATCATCATTTCAGAATTTTCAGCATCCCCGTAGAAATTAAAAAACTTCTTTACACAGAAATCACCACCTGAAGATGATATAGAAAATCCGACTCTCAAGTCTTAACAACTCAATGACAACCTTTTGAGATGAAACGTGATGTGACTAGGTGTATTCATCAAAGATATTACTTGATGAAGTTTACTTACTTTCATTACGAGATCAACTCTGGCGAGAAGTTGCGTGTTGACGGATAGACGACAATAAACTTTGTCTCCAGGTTTGGCAACAAGTCGTTGAGCAAATTCTCGTTGAAACATCAAAATTGCACATCGGAAAAAAGGTCGATGTAGTAAAAGCTTGAAGACTAACGGGGATGATATTTGGTACGGAATATTCGCAACACAGACATTGAAGAAGGGAAGATCTTTCTTGATAACATCTCCTATGATGATTTCAAGTTTTGCTTGATATGGAGTTCCTTGCACTCGCTTCTGTAATTCAGCAACCAGTCTGAAGTAAAAAATAAAGTGGAACCATCATTTTGTATGTCAACACACATTTATGATTATACTGTTTACAGTCGGTCGCTGGTAAAAATTCATTTCAGTATCTGATGTTTCATAGTTTTTGCCTAATATTTAAAATTTTAATACTCAAATAAAATGTCATAAATTTTTATTTCAAAAACTGAATTACTTGCTAACGTTGGAAAAATTGGAGGCAGATATAGAAAATGAGTAAATCTAAGTACATTCAGTACAAGATATGCAGATTCTTAAACATAATTTTTAGATGTTGGCAATTGCGAAAACAAACCAAACTCGGTAAATTTGAATACTTTACTCCACACCAATGAAAGAGAGGCACAAGCACTGATAGAGTTCTTGTTGATATATTGAGCTTCCTTCTGAAGTTGTTGACCAAAAAACAAGGCTAAGCATCTATCCTATTCTCTGAGATACAGGAAAAATGAATGTGTACTTAACAATTCTTTTCACTTCCTTGTAGTCAAAGAGATGGGAATTTCTTCCTAGGGCACAATTACTGTTTGAAAAGTGAGGAGTTTCAAAAGATGATTTCCTCGCCATAAGATTTGTCAGAAATGTAATAAAATGAGTAAATTTAGACACCTGCACAAGAACAGAGAACCTCTTACCGAGTATCAATTTCACAGGCGATAACTTTCTTCGCCTTTTCCAATAATCTCACTGTCATGTTGCCTGTACCAGGTCCAATTTCCAACACCGTGTCCGTGGGTCGCAGAGCTGTTTTATCTATCATTCCCTGAATCACGAGAGGATTCTTGAGGATGTGTTGACCAAATTCTTTGTTGAAGAGGATCCCTGAGAAAGACAGAAAAAGCGAATTGTTTATAAGAAAGGACGACACGGCAATGAGACATACAGGCTGAGTACTTGGCTCGTTGTATTCTCCTTGCCCAGAACTTGCAGAAAATTTGTAATCACCATGAAGAATTACCTTGTTCAAGAGATGATTTTGACTGATGGCATGGAAAAGTCTTGGAGATATTGTGTACGTCAATGGCTAAAGTGCAAGATCAAGTATCGCCAATTGCGACTTGGTAGACTTCCAGTTGTGCCTTACTTTTTCCTTGGAAAACTTTTCGACATAATTTCTTAAAAACATCCTGAATTTCCCTTCTTGGTTTGTAGAATATTCTGTGTGAATTCAAGCTATAAAGTTGACTTGTTCCTCTACAAAAAAGAAAACTAGGAGCAGAGATTTTGAAACACCGCAATAAAGATACTTGGTGTCGCACTTTGGCCATCAATATGTGGGTTAGAAAAGAGGAGAAAAATTACTTCTTGTAAATGGGCGAATTCCTGGTTACCTTGCCTCACAACAGCAGCATGCTGACGGCTTTTCTTCTCCGTCTTGATTTTTGGCATCGTTATTCTTGATCCACAACTTGAAACTCGGGTTCATAAATAAATACGAGGTCAGGCGGAAATCTGAGAGATAATTATGAACATTTCATAATGTCACCAGTTATGGAGCATTTCAGAAGCAGGAATATTAAGACGAATGGTAGAGAATAATGAAAATAACAGACTGAGAATAATTTTCAGAGAAAAACTTGGAAAAGCATGCACAAATTCATGCACATGCACGTGAGAAAATCATCAAACATAACCTACAAAGAAAAGAAAACAACTTGGATGGTGGCTCTCTCTGCCGGAGATCTTTGTGTTGAAGTACTCTTGAGAGCAAAAATGCCGCGATAATTTAAAATACGGCTGCAATAGGTAAATTGATGCAGCATTTCTCCGTGGTTTTATATGTGATATGTGTGACCTATTTGGCGATGAATTTGTCATAGTTGGCATAATCACAGCTTCGTGACAAAAATCTCGTGAAATATTTCATAAAGTTTCAATTTTTCCCATCTTCCGGTCAACGAAAGCTCCACCAATCGCGTACTAGTGTACTAACCGCGCTCGACGCTGATTGGCCGTTGCACTTAACGAACGGCACGTGGCGGGAAATTACCGCGAGCAATGGACCACTAGACAAGGTACGAATTTAAGCAATCTGATACATGTTTCTTCACCAGAATTTCACGTAGAACACGATTCACACTACGAAAATTACCGAAATCAACTTCTAACGAAGATATTAACGTTTTTATTTCGCACTGATTACGAGGAATTCGAACTGTCCGCACACAAGAAACTCAAAGCTCTACGTGAGTCAAATCGCGCACTACAACGGTTTCAGCAAGCTTCTCAATCGAGCAATGTTCATTTTCCACCATGTGTTGTTCAAACTATTGGTAATTTGCTATAGCTGAGCCAAAGTGTCAAAATTGAAGTTGAAGATTTTTACATCGCAGAGACTGTCATGATAAACATTTAGCGCGCGATGTGAATCACGTAGAGCATTGAGTTTTCATGAGCGGGTAGTTTCAATTCACGCATCAGGAATCATTGAATATCTTCGCCAGGAGTTGATTTTGGTAATTTTCGTTGTGCGTATCGTGTTCTACGTGAAATTTTGGTTGAGAAACATGTATCAGAATGCTGAAATTCGTACCTTGTCTAGTGGTCCATTAAGGGAATTAAGGCAGAATTTTTTCGCACTCTAAGATGCGAGTTGTGAGACCTCTCCTGAGATGAATTGTTCCTAATTTGCATAAAGGCTGCTTTTTGTCAAGTGAACCTTATGAGAATTCGTGAAATATTTCATAAAATGTCAATAAGCAAATTTCCGCGACTGGATTTGGTTAACTTTTTGGAACCAATCATTTCGGAGGTAAGGAGGATGGGGAGGGAGGGGGTTGACGAGCCAAAAAAATGAATCTCACCGGAAGGGCTCTGCAGGACACGACCAGCCCTAATAGGAGAATTTCAGAGAACTCCCCCAGCGACAAAAGGGTATCCGGAGTTAGGTTTTCAAAATTTTGGTCGTTTCAATTCAATTTTGAGTTTTTCTTACAGAAAATTTTAGTTACTTGAATAAAATGTCTAAGATTAAAAATATATCATGCGCGTATTTGGCACAGTCCTTCGTATAATATGGAGGGACCAGGTAGATTTCCAAGAGGCTATACCTCCGCCCCGGCGGCGGTCGGCATGTAACACATATTAGCGCCTACAAGACTCCATGAATACTTCACGCATTGCGTCAAACACAGTGCGGTCACTGCAGTCAGCGTGAAACGGATAGCGCCTACAAGAGTGCATGGATACTTCACGCATTGCGCCAAAGACAGTGCGGTCAGCGTGAAACGCTTAGCGCCTACAAGAGTGCATGAATACTTCGTGCATCGCGCCAAAGACAGTGCAGTCTGCGAGGCGGCGGAAGTTAAAATCATTAAACTACATTTATGTTTGTTCTTTCATAATTTTCTCGTTCATTTCTTATGAATGGAAGGCCTTGTCCACACAGAGATAGGTTTACGGAACTTAACTTTCGCGCAAAGTTTCGTGAACTTTTGCTAGTAGTGTTGACAGGGCTTTCCCAAAAAATGTGTCCAACACAAGTAAACGCGTCTTCTGCATCCTTCCTCCGCTGGCACGTTCACTTAATGGTTTTTATTGATGTTTCAAAATTAATGAGAAGGGGGCGGCAAAATACAGGCGGCCCATGGGCGGCAAGTAGGTAAATCCTGCCCTGGTCACCTCAGGAAAAATTCAAACTCGCATCTCAACATATTTGTATATTTTGCTGAAAAGTTGGGAAAAAGTCCGGTCAGAAATATGAATCAGCCTAAGGTTCGGTCGAAACCGCGCCAAGTAACGAACAGTAGACGCGATACGTGACAGTGGCGTGGCGTGCTTTGCGATATATCAGTTGTTATGCCATTTAAACCTATGGCAAAGGATCGATAAACAGGGTGTTCGCAGCGAACACCATAATAATCGATTCTTTACCATAGGTTTAAATGGCAGATCAATCGATTTATCGAAAAGCACGCCACGCCACTGGTGAAACGTGAACGTCACCTTCCTCATTCCCTTAATAAATCGAGGAATTTCAAAGGCTCAAATCTGATTGAATTTTGCAAATCATCAAGCGCATTGGTACACTTTAAAAAAAATATTCACGTGGATCGGCGGCAAAAATATCTAGGTTTCAGTGGTACAAGGAATATCGCTTCTTTATTAAATATATAGAAGACGGTCCATTTGAAGATGGATTTAAATATCACTGTATGTACAGGCAACATGTCTCCAGCAGAGCGCAAATAAGACGATTATTTATCTCATTCTTTAAACTTACGATCAGACCAAACCATACTAGACAACGCATACACCTATTGGCAGATATGTCGCGTCGCTCACTCAAAAAGCGCCTTCAATTATACCGCATAGGCAACAAACCTACCCGGAAGCGCGAATAGTTATCTTCTTTAAAAAAACACACACATATTTCCCCTGGTAAAAATTGGCGATAAGAGCTGCGTTTCAAAATACCGTAGGAATTCTTATAGCCGGCTAAAGAAGGCTACAGAAAATCATATAGCTGGCTGTAGAATGCGGAGAAAATCATACGGCCGGGCTATACGAAGCGATAAAAAATTATGCAGCCGGGCCATAGTTCCTATCGTCGGGCTTTACACTCTATCGCCTGGCTGTTGCTTTTTCGCCATCGATTATAAAAGGCTATAAGAAACTGCGTAGAAATTCGTGTGCTTTGGAAATCATTAAGTCTGATACGGAACCACCTTAATATTCACAAAACACACGTTATATTTTCCTTCAATACGTATTTTTTTTTTTTATCAATTAAAACGAGAATAATCCATACAGGATGTGCAAACATTTCAAAATCATGAGTTGAATAACGCTGACTCCGCCAGATCGAATATTAGAGCCTAACACAAAGCGGAGCGGAGACGCACTGGCGCCTACAAACCTAACAGGGATACTTCACGCATTGCGCAACGCGTGAAGTATCCCTGTTAGGTTTGTAGGCGCCAATGCGCGTCATCGCGCTGACTGCCCGCCTGCCGCACCGCAGCTTGCCACGGCGCTTGAAGCAACTATTTCACACCAGAAGTATTGCACAGTATCATACGAAACTGAAGGAGCTCTAATATATTAGGAATGGCAGGCATCCATCAAAACGGAGCTTTCCTCGCAAAATAAATCAAGATACTACGGCCCAAAAAGAGAGCAGTGGTCCAAAAACTCACTAAGTCCTAGCATCCGTAATTAGTGACGTTTAGCATACACTTTATCACCTGGCTAGGAGTTGCTTAATCGCCATCGGCTATAAAAGGCTATGAGAAGTTGTGTAGCCGGCTGTAGAAGCTATTGGAAATCTTACAGCCGGCCGTAGGTCTATGGTATTTTGGAACACAGATTCTACCGCAATTTTTACCAGGGTCGCTCCGTTAACATAAAAAAAGCCATTAGAGAATGCGTACCTAAGCTTACTAGCAGATATTATCAACTTAAATAAGTTCTCGGTCAATTTGCCGCACAGGCAAGCAACATACCGGCGGGGAGCGCAAATAGTTATCTATTCGGAAAACGCAAATTATCTTTAACCAATATTTGCTCACTTTTTATGCCATTTTTAGATTTGTTGGTGAAGGTTTGCTTTACTTTAGAGATTCTCGGCTGAGGAGAGTTCGGTGCGGGCATTTACTCTCCGTTTGCGAAAAAAAAACCGCATTACCTCGCCCCGTAAACTTCGATAAAGCTTTTGGTGCATACTGTCAACTTGAAGTTCGCCTTCAATTCTACCGCATAGGCAACCGTATGTGAACATACCGAAGAGCGCGAATAGTTATCTCCTGGAGATGTACCCATATTATCTTCCTTTTTTTTTGTGAGATAAGAGAAATTTCACGATCCTAGCAGTATGTTGCATTGCTATTGGTCTCAAATAGTAGAATCTGGTCGTGACCAAACCTTATTAGAAAATTAATTCATAATAGAATGGAGAATTTGCAGATGTCTAAAATTTTGTAAATTTCATGTTTGAAAGCAGGAAACTGCCGAGAGAACTGAGCACGAGGATATCCTTGATTTCTTAATTAAACAATTAATCGTGCAAGAACGACTAAATAACCTAATCTTCTAAAACATACGTGTTAAATTGATAATGCCGCCAGATGACGTCACGAGACGGCACATTTTCTCATATTTAAATCTACTATTTACCTACAAAATCCCATCTCAGAAAAAAAATATGAAAAACACTGCGAAATCAACTCCCTAAGAACTCTCAGACGAAGCAATAAATTTTTTACGTGGAAATTCTCCATTGAGACGCAATGTCGACGGTGAAACTACCAAACCACGTATCTCGGTTTGCGACGTCGCAGACTTCCTGTCATACTTTATTTTTTGAATGAAAAACTACTTAACGTCCAGTCTTGAAAATTTCTGTAATTTTTCCTCTTCGTGCGGAGAAAATTCTGTGAAAATTTCAAGGAATGATATTGATTTGGTCTACCTCAAAAAAATAAAATGCGAGCGTAGATTTTTAAACACCGCAAACGAGATACGTGGTTTGGTAGTTTCACCGTCGATGTGCAGCTTCCTGCATGGAAAATTAGTTGGGGTGAAGGTTGCGATGAACGTACGTCCCTTGCGCTCCTAACGAAGAGGCATAATTTTGGAAGTTCCGGAAGTGGGTTCAGTGATCGGGCCGAGGAATGCCTGAAGGATGCCGTGGGGTCGGGAGAAAAAAGTAGAGTCTCGAGCCGAGCCGGTCAAATTCGATGGCGGCTCCTCCGCTGAATGGCTCATTGTGAGCCAGAGCCGAACGTGGCATCGGCATGGGGAAGAGGCAGAGGCGAGACCGCAAGAGCAGGAGCCAGGAGCGTTCGTCGAGGAGGGTTGGACGGTGAGCAAGGTTCTTGGTAAACAGGTGGGGGAAGGTCCTGGCTCTTGGTCTCGGTCGAGTCTCCCGGTTCGTGCCACGGGCCAGACAAGGACGGACGGATCGCGCCGCCACGGGCCAGACAAGGACAGACAGCTCGCCACCGAGCCACACAGCTAGGCCTCGGCTTCCAGCTCGCTAGTCGCTAGTCTGTCCGCCTGGCTCTGCCGAGAAACTTGTGACGCTGCGCGAGTGAAGTGTTAATGGTGTGTGTGCCCCGATTGGATATCGCCTCGCAGCTTTCATGGAAAGGCACGGGACGTCCCTGCACTCGTCCCGCATGAAAAAGGAGACCCGCACTTTTGTCAGCCGGAGAATGTAGCCCTTCCACTCCGCTGAAATGATCGGTGAGTGGCGCCCCCTTCCTCCTGTGTTTACCTTTACATCCGGTCGCCGCCCCTAACCTCTCGTCGACAGCAACAGCCCGCGGGTGAAAAAAGGGACGAAACTGAATTTGTTGCTTTTACCCGTTCGTGTTCGAGCACGGAGCTGTTGAATCCTCTTGACTGCCTTTGCACTCGAGTGCGCTCACTATCAGCTGGATTGACGGACAAGTGAAGGGCGCCACGGATGCTGTGATCTTGACCTTTCAGATCCCAAAACCACTTGGCCCCTGCTGATTGAGGGGCGCAGTTTTAAGGCATCTTTGTGGACCGAAATGTTGCCTGGCAATGTCGCGACAGCTTAATTTATGCGACGCGTGGAAAATCTGTTGCATTATAACAGGGTACCATTTAAGGAAAGGACAATAAGTTCAATTTTGTGCCTTTCACATTTTTTTGTGAAACCGCGTATTGCCATGGCGGTGTTCCAAAATTTTCGCTCAGTGCATTACTTTTCGAAGAGGAACACGCGTACTTTAAGGTTTGAAGTTCGCGCAGAATATTCTGCTGACAGAGAGGAAAATCGAGGTTGTTTATTTTTTATTTAAAAAAAAAAAATCTCGTTGACTTTCCGGAGAAAAATAAAGAGGGTATGACAGGAAGTCTGCGACGTCGCGAACGGAGATACGTGGATTCTCACGTCGGCCATCGATAACGTATCAATACGACGTATCCTCACGTAACGCGTGCCAAAAAATCATAACAAGTGACATAATGTGGGGACCCAAGATTTGTCGACCTGTCGTTCTGTGAATGTAAATGAACCCTTCTGCACTGAAAATAATTCTCGGCGTTTTTACCAAGGTCCGTTGGTACCTTTATCATCTCACTTTTTTTTACCAATTATTGGTAATTTTATCAAGACAAACAGGTAAGCTTACCTAAAAAAAGGTATTTTTACTGTTTTTTTTTCAGGTAAGAATACCACTTTTATTGGTAATCAATTCCCGGTAACTTTGCCATTTTATCTCGGTAATTCTACCACAGTCGATAAAAAATATTGGCGTTTTTACCAAGGTCCAGTAAAATTACCTATCCCATAAATGGTAATTTTACGAAGAAAAAATTGGGATCCAATAGAACCCTGAATTCTTGGTAATTTTACCCTTTTCTTAGTAAATACACCGAGATTTTTTTTTTCAGTGTGACATGCGACCTTGTGAGGGATTCAAACCCCCTCCCAAAGCGGATGTATTTGCGGATGTATCAGGATTTATGATTGTTTCGATGTCTGATTTTTTAATAAAATCAGAGCGGATACACGCAGTGGGCGAGCAGGTGGAATTTTCAATTGCGGGGGCGGGGGACTTGAACGAGCGGGGTCACCCGTGCGGGAATCTGAGGGTCACCGCGGCGGAGTCACCGTCCGGAATTTCCCAAAATTTTAGCATTCTTGCTGGCAAACGATGTATGAAGAAAACTCATTACCATAACATTGTGCTTCAGCATACGTTCAGAGAATTAAACGAGACCGTTGCCACGAGTAAGGAGTGTGGAAATGTATGTGTTCAACAATGCGCATAACCAAGTAGAATAGTGATCGCGATAGATTGCGATTCGATCGGTCAGATTATCAGTGTTTTATCGACGGCAATTTAACGCGATCCATCCGTAGCACGGTGGATCGAGTTAACGAGAGAAGTCGGACAAAATTTGGAAACTTCAAAGGCTTATAACTCCGTTCTTACAGTACTTTGAGGTCTTAAAGGTGGTTCCATTGGTTTCCTCGTAAAATTTACTTTTAGAAACACCCCTAACAATTTAAAATGTGCCGAAATAAACATCTACATTTTGAGTTTTAGTTAGAAATTTCATGTCCGACCTCTCTCATTAAATCGATCCACTGTGCGTCGACAAATGCTACTCGGGAGGTGCGATGAAAATCCGTCAGTTATTCTGCCGTGCTAAGGAAAAACGCCGTATGAGCCTTCGGGCGTTGTCAAATCGTCTCCAATCAAATACAAATTTTCGAAGAAAGTGTCGGATATTTTTCTTCCAATTTTTCAGAGAATTTCATTCTCAATATGATTTGAAGTATATGAAAAATTCAAGGTAAAATATTCATAACTTTCCTTAAAAACTACCGTTTTATTAGAGAAAATTCGGCAACCCCCGAAGGCTCATCATACGCCGTTTATCCTCAGCGAGACAGAATTGTTGGCGAATATACCGTATCCAAAAACATCGGGGACGAAGCTAACCACAGATTTTTGAAAAGCAGTTCCTTCTCCGCTAAAAATGAAGAGTAGGAACAGCTAAATAAAAGATTGTCTCCTAATTTGGATCTTTGTCGATATCAGGTGAGATTCAATCAACTAAGAAAGTGAAGTTTAGTGATATCATTGACTATTCTCCACTCATTTTTATGGATAGAAATCGAGTTCTACCTAAGACAGAGGTTGAATCTACGATATCGGTGTTATCATATTGCTGAAGATATTCGCAGTGTGGCCAAAAAATGTTTCATGGGGAGCGACAGCGGGGATCCGAAGGTGGAAATTCCTGAATGCCAAAAAATGACGTTTTTCTGGGCAAAATTTCCGGTCATGGCGGGGAGAGGGATGAGCGTCTACTGTCTAGATTCCTTGGACTCCCCCCCCTTTCATGCCCGCGCCTTTTAATGTCTTAATATTCTGCAACGTCGCGTCGCAGACTTCTCGTCGACTTTATTTTTCGAAGAAAAAAATTAATGCAATTTTCTCTAAATTTCCATCCGGCTTTTTTTTTTTTTTTT